>OVBA01008337.1:0-12712 GCA_900406435.1 Lepidium aucheri
ATGAAGACATATGGTGCAACTATGTCAAATGAGATGGTGGTGAGCAAGGTGATTAGAAGCTTGACTTCTCGGTTCGAGTATATTGTACCCGCAATCATAGAGGCAAATGATTTGAGCACCTACACGTTTGATGAGATGATGAGCTCTTTATTGTCTCATGAAGATCGCCTTGGCAAGAGGACTGAGAAGACAGAGGAGAAAGCCTTTCAAGTGAAAGGTAAAAGTTCAACGCAGAACTCTGAGACTAGCTTTGGAGCTGGTCGTGGTATTTGTAGATGCAAATGTCGTGGAGACTGTGGCATAGGCAGAGGAAGAGGTTCCTCGGATGAAACAGAGAATTCATCTCATTAGTCGTTTGACAAAGGTGTGGATAAGAGCAATATCCAATGTTATTATTGCAAGAAATTTGGCCATAAGCAGGCAGATTGCTGGAAGAAGCAAATAGAGCAGCAACAAGCAAGTTTTGCTGAATATAACCAAGACTCTTTATGGTATACATGAGTGAAGTTGAAGATGAGCAAGACAGAGACGTTCTGACGAAAGACTAGTGATGTGAAGAAATCCAGTTTCTTCAAGCAAAGGTTTGGTGTGTGCAAGTTTGAATCAAAGGAGGATGTTGGAATATGATTCAAAAGTAAGTTACTTTGTTAACAATAATTGTGATAGTGGGCTATTATTGACTTGGTCATTGATAACACCACAATCACTACCATGTTTTGTCATTTATTTTTCAGTTTCATTTTGTCTTTTTAACTTATAATGTATGGCTATATATGCCAAATACTTAGAAGTGTTTTTTAGGGATCAATGAAAGTTTTATCCTGAGTTTATATTTTCTCTCTTCCAAGTGATTCATTGATCACAATGTTACAACAAAGCTTTGTTTTCTCACTCTATTTCCAACACATTTATGCCTTCTCTTTGAGTTTGGCCATAAACCAAAGGTGAGTATTAAGAATCACACTCTTACTTCCCTGTGAGATCCCTAAAAGTATTCAGAATCTACTCAGTAGCAAAAGATCTACTAGCTTTCTTGGATCAGTTCTTCCGGACAGCGTGAGTGATGCACTAGACCCAGCTCATCATCACGTGCTCCAAAACGCCGTTTCTTAAGGAATTAGAAGGTGACGACTATTCTCTTTTTGACGCTGCTAATGACCTATTAGGATATATCACAAGAAGATAGACAAACTTGAAGGAACATCATCTCCATCTCTGTTCACATCGATTATATGACAAGTTTTGAAACAGAATGAGCTTGATGATCTTGCGTGTTTCTCATCCTTTGAAGAGCTACGGTATCAGTGATTACCTATAATGGATATTTCCAGGAGTACACTAAGTATCAATGACAAAAGTGAATCTTAATGGACATTGGAACATGAATCCAATCTCTTCTCGATCAGTCCATGACCACCGGGTGATCGATGTATAAACCACTACCCAAGATATACATACAAGTACACGGCAAATTTTTGTATATAATAATATGTAGTTTTGGGTTTGTTTTCTGTATCGTGAGAAATAAAATACGAAAGTGTTTCCCTATGGAGTTTCCGGACTCTTTCCATCATTTCCTTAGCATGTGTTGGAATGTTCTCAATTTTGAAATTTGGGCTTTCAATTAAAATCTTAAAATTACCAAAAATTTCACAAAATAAAGTCAAAAGTTGAATTAGTCAATGTTATAGTCCTTGAAATGTTATAGTATATTAAATAATTTAGAATAAGTTATTTTAAAGAAAATCATTGAAATCTGAAAATTTTCACCAAATAGAGTAAAAAAAAACTAATTTAGTTAAGGTTGTAGTTTATGGAAGGATTTTTTTCTCTCACTTCAATATTATTAAGAAGGTAAATATGACGTTTGAAGGCCTCAATCTTTGACAAAAGACACAAGGAGAGATGATCTCCTCTACTTGTAGAAGTGATACCAAAAGAAAAAGATAAAAACAAACAAACTGGAAGTGAAATCAAAGTTCGCAAAACAAACACAAACATCAAGCTTATTAAAAACAGAGAGACATAAGATAAAAATGTAGAGACTAGGCATGACCCTGGAGCTCACTCGACTTGTGATTTGTTTTCCTCTTTAGGATGAGTGCAGCTCTACCCTAGAGGCTTGAAGTCCTTATCAATTGGTACACCTAGAGGAATCTCTTGCATGGCTTGTAGGTTGGGTACAGTCTCTTGTGTTGCCTGCAATAGTGGATCCGGTGTTACATCCGGGATGGAGAGATCTAGGTCTTGATCTTCATTAGATACTTCAGCCATGAAAGTGTCGATAAGATTGTTAAGAACATCATCAAGCGTGACCTTTGTGCTAGTAGAGGTGGAGTCCAAGTCCAAAAACCCTCTAGTAAATGGAGAAGGTGGTTGAGAGATGATCAAATCTGAAGAAGTGGTCCAACTGTCGCGGGATCTACCATTTCTGGAGATTGAAACTGGTTTTGGGGCTGATTCTGAGGGTCGTAGTAGTAGTCCAGTGGCAAGTTGATGTGCATACATTGTGTGGTGGGGTAAGTTATCCTTTGACAGTTGAGGCACAGTTTGGTAACCCACTCGTAGTAGTATTGCATGCGGTAAATGGCGTTCATATTGTCTTCTCGCTCAAAGAAGAACTGAGCAAAATCCTTTTCTAGCATACGTCCCTTAACCACTCCGTGAAGACTCCAGTCTTTTGGCAGATCTTCTATCATGTCCGGGATGCTTTGATCCGTAGGGTTGAGAGCTCTGATCAGAAGGCTTCTTTTATTCTTAAGCATGCTGTCCTGATATGTATGAAAGGGAAGGTAAACTGCAACATTGTTCCCGCCTAAGTTGAACTGGTTAAGAGCTTACCAGAAGTTGCTATCCATAGAGATATGGTGGTATTGTCACGGTTTGTGAGGAAATCCTTTTTATAGAGCATATTGATGGTGTTGGACCTTCCATCTTCCTTCCATAATCATTATCTTTTTTGAGAGAAGTGAAAACCTTGCATGGGAGAAGCAAATTATTAAAACTCAACTTAAGCACACAATAAAGTTTATTTTCCTGGGGAGTTGGCGTGCTTAAGCAAGCTGTGTTCTTCTGACAGTTCCACTTGGCAGTTTCTGAGTGGATCCTGATTAGCGAGGCCAATTTTCTGTAATAAATGTTAAAAAACCTTTTGGAAAGCTCAAATGTCATCATTACCGTGTCAGTAAAAGGTAATCATTAGAAGTTAAAATTCACCAAGCTTGGGAAGTACTATCTTATCATTCATTGATAAGGGATATGAAGAAAAGCTTAGTGTTGAAGTCCATAATAAACATGTGGTTCAGAGAGGGGTATACTGCACGGGAGATAGGGGTGTTGAATAAAGGAGCTAATAGAATATGGACTCCGAAAGGATTGCAAAGATGTGTGTGTGGATTAGGTGGGTTCTGGAGTTGACTTAGTATAGAAATGAGTTATTCTTATTGGGTACACAGGAAAGCCAAGTGTCATGGCTTCCTTAGGGGAGGAAACCAGATGTGGTTCATAAGGGATCAGGCAGGGTTCTGTAACCAGACAGGGAGGCATGTACCAATGTAGTTATTATATCTTCCTTTAAGGACTATGCTATCTGCAACTGCCTTTGCATTCTTGTTATGACTAGGAAAGATATTATTGAAGTTGCATACCATGAAACCTCTAGTTAGAGTCTTGATCTTGTTTAACCATGCTCTATGTTTGGGCCATTGTGATGGGGTGGAGACTGCTGCAAAAAAGGTTCTGTTGGTGATGTGTATGGTGACATTAGAGATACGTAAATCCAGCAGGAATTGTAAGGTCCATATTAAGCATGAGAAGGACAAGGCTAAGGGAGAAGTGGAGTCGTGTAGGACATGCCTAGCATGTAATAGATTTGGCTGGTGTTTGCCATGGAGTATGATGGCTGCTCCATTCAGGTGGTGATGGTTAGACCAAGTTACTTCCGAGTTGATCCAGTGATCTGCTTTTACTTCCTCCATGTTGGCGATAGAAGAGGTTTGTCCTCTTAAGAGATTAGCTCTATTAGTATTTTCCTTACAGAGTATGGACCATGCTTCCGCTTCCGCTATGGTTTCGTGTGCTTTAAGTTGCAGGCTTGGTTGACCATTTTAGATAATTATTTCATTTATGAGCTTCCAAATTGTCCATAAAATCCACGGGAATCTAGCTTTCAATTCTTTGCGTGGCTGGTCCTGTCCAGTAGGGTCCATAAGGAAAGCAAAATTTGTGAGGATGGAAGATGTGGAGAAGCCAAGAGGTGGGAGGATAACATTGGAAAGGGCCCAGAGTTGCCTAGCAATAGAACATTGGAAGAGACAATGGTTTATGGTTTCCATTGTAATTCCACAGATGGGGCACTTATCTCTGGTGTTGATTTTCCTTGTTTTTAACCTTATCTGTACTGCCAGAGCACCAGAAAGGGCTCTCCAGAGAAAGTTTGAGATTTCCTTGGGATGATTAGTTTCCGTAGTCTATTCTTCAGTTGATTCTCCAAAAGGTTTATTGTCTATTCTGTTTGCAGGGTCTATTGTTTGAGATGGTAAAGGAGGTGATAACCCCTTCTTACTGAGTATGTTCCTGATGGAGTGTAGCTCCAGATCCAAGAGTCTTTTGAATCAGTGCAGGGAGGCGTGGCGAGAATGAGATTGACATCTGACTCCATAAACAATTTCATTATTAAATTCTACAAAGTATTTCAGGTTTTGATTCATCTTTTTTAATATTATTACAATTTTATCAGGTTTATTTATTTCTTAATTATGCTGAACATGTTAGGTAATTTTACATTATTTTAGATTTTTGATAGGAAATTACCTTAAATAAGTTTTTGATATTTATAAATACGCTTTTTGGTATTAATTCACTGTTTTTATGCAAATGGTGTGATAGATAAAAAGTGAATTCATATTAATATATATTACATATAATAAATGCTTGCAAAATTATCAAATTTTATGATCATAATTAAGTAAAAAACTATGAAAATTTAACAAATCAACGATTCTTATATGTCAAGCGATTCTAAATAACATATGTTTTTATGTAGAAAACGATTTTGATATTATCGCTATCATTAAAACAACTAACCTTATAAAGTAACATATAGATGTAAATAAGGAAATGAACAGATCTCAATTTTTAAAAAATTAATAGTTCTTAACAAAAATCGATATTCTATATTTTCTATATAAAGATACAACATTATTCCACACATTAATAGATATTTGATTATGTATTAATGATGAATTTTTTTTATATATTCTAGATTGATTTGTGATTGATTTTGTAAATTAAATAACATATTAATATTTAAAATTATCGAATATTATGATCATAATAAAAAATCACCGTTTAGGGTAAATTGAGACCGGTTATTAGTATACCAAATATGATTTTGATGATAACCATATAAAAATAATTATTTGATATATTACAATAAATTATATTACTGTAAAATGTTAATTTTGATAATCAAAGTTAATCTTCATATAAAAATTTAATATATTAATTTGAAATAGACGATACTCTTATTTAATTTTTATAATTATGTGATATACTAATACAAAATGGTTGTACACATTTAACTTATAATCTCAAAATTTAATACTGAATTTTGACTTAGCATATTGAAGTCGAAATTCAGTATTAAATTTAGAGATTATAAGTTAAATGTGTACAACCATTTTAAATTAGTATATCACATAGTTAAAGAAATTAAATAAGAGTACCGTCCATTTCACATATGGATGATACTCTGATTTAATTCATATAATTCTTATAATTATGAAATTTGTATCAAGTACCATAGTTATGTATTATTTTTTATGGAAAGAATCAAATCAAACAATTTTATTTATTTCCATTTTTTTAAAATGATAATTAATATGTATGATTCCATAATGATTATTATTTAGTATATAAATAATTAGATTAATTATTTTATTATATAAATTTGAAAAATTAGATGATTGATTTATAATTGCGAAAATTTAGATTATTGATTTCTAAAGCAAAAAAAATCTAACGACATCAATTTTCATTAATATACTTTTGTATCTTTATATAGAAAATACAGATTTTGATGCCATATCAAATTATTTAGCCTCTTAGTCTATATAACCAATTTTATAGTTTATGTATTCCTTTTTAACTTAAACAACTTTACAATCTAGAAAGGCCATAGTTTACAAAGTTATAAAGCATATGAATTCGCAACCAAATGAAGAGGTAAATAATTGTGAAAGTCAAAACAAAAGGCATAAAGGTTGTGTTCAAGGTATGTCTAAAAATCATTTTCCATATAACACATAATTTATACTTCATTATATTAGTGATTTTTCTGTTCTAAAATCTACACTTTTCTAATATTTGTGTATGATTCCATAATATATAGTATATCAAACGTGTTAATACCAACAATATATATATATATATATATTAATAATACTCATATATATAAATTTACAAAAAAGCATAATTTAAGTACTATTTTTTTCAAATATATATATATATATACCAAGATCATACCAAAACACACATATATATACCAACAAAAAATATAATTTTGTCCGTGCATCACATGGGCGATCATCTAGTAAATTTATATATAGAGATATTCCAAGACACAATTTTGTATAATTCAATTGTCAGATTTTGAATGTGGAGATCATTCCGAGGTTGTTTTTATGCCTTAAATAAAATCAAAGACTTTTCTTAACAAAGACCAAAATAGAACAATAAGAGAATCAAACATAAAACCATGTTCTTAATTGAGAATCGTGAAATTCTCCTAGAATCAATATTTCATTTCATTAACAGATTAATGAAATTATGTTCACAATTGAGAAATTAAGCAAGATATCATTATGTCGAAGACAGGTGACTCTGTGGTGTTGTCACTTTACAAATTTTCAAAGCACCATGTTAGTTGACAAAAAAGCAAGATATCATTATTGAGTATACTCGGTTCATTCATTCTTAAATGGAACTAGGAAATCATTATAGAGTACACTATTCCATGAAACAGAGTAGTTTGCCACATCAGCCAAATCATGTCCTTTGAATATCTCGTTACCAAATACCACCATTGTACATCCAAGCTCCTTGGCATACAAAACTGATTAGACCATATCAAAAGTAGGATCACCTTCTTCCAACCATTGCTTCACAAGTTCTTCTATTTTTCGTCGGCAGCTTGTGGATCCGTTGTAATAAATCCAACAAATCCTCATCATCATCACAAAAGTTTAAAAGAGTTATATACTGTCAATAATTTCTATACTTACTATGACCCACTTCTACGATTTCAATATCAGCTTCCAAGAGGCCATCCTGGACATTTTGGATTATTCTTCCTAACTCCCACAACAGCATCAACCTTGGCTTATTCTTCCTAACTCCCACAACAACATCAACCTTCACGTACATACCAGGAAACCTAATTTGATTAATGCTCTCTCAAATATTTTCCAAATCAAAGCAGCGTTGAAATTATGTGGGACATGAGAATTCTCGTTTTCGTAAACTTCTAAAAGACTTAGCCCCACACTAACTTCTGCCACATAGAAATGAAGAAACCCTCGACCAAACATAGATAAAGAGCAGCACCTAGAATCATAAGAATGAATTTCAAAATCTAGAACAGAATCGGTCACGCAAACGTGAAACTAAAAAGAATCGGATTTTAAATCACCAAAGCTGCAGTAATTTGCTTTTTCAAGTAAATGATAATCTTGAAAAAGCTGCAGTTATCTATATATGCTAACATATATTTGCTTTATATGTGCAGACACTGTTCTATTATGAACTTGCTTTTGTTTTCAATCATAAGTAACAGTTTCATACTTTTCTATATTCCAATTTGTCGTTAAATAATTTAATTTACGTGTATTGTTGTAGGAAATATGTGAAACGTGTTCAATGCATGTTATCATTGTTGGGTCAAAAATGACTCTTACTTAAATGCAATTATTGAAAGTGGTTAAAATACTATATCAAATTAATCACATTTATTTACTAAGTATTGTATCATAAGCCTGAATTCAATGAAAAACTTGTCTACCGTTAATCATCACAGATCATTGAGTAATCACATAATTCGATATAATGAGATTTATGGTTACAAAATAACATATGATAAAATTGAACCAAAATACAATAATAGCGAGCGTAAAAGATACACAATAGTATTTCGTTTTGATGAAATTTCTTTTATTTTATTTATCTTTTTTTGTTTCTCATTTACTAATCTCTAATAATTTGGTTATTCGTAAGATCTGAACTCAATTTCTTCACCCAGATCAAAGCTTTTGCCATTTCCCCGGAATATCTCCAAATCATCAACGGAATCTTCATCTATTATCCGGTGAGAGACAATGTCTCACAATGATGCGGTTCCGCTATATCAATCATCTCAATCAGACATCGACGAGATCGAGAATATGATGAACGATGGTTTTCAATCTGCTCCTGGAACCGTTCTTCCTACTCGACCACCAAGTCCAAACCGTCCGTCGATTCCCGTTTCGTTCAATCCAATCTTCCACCGCATCCGCCGTCGTCTTCTGAGCTTGTTTGGGACACTGTAAACCGAGATCTGTCCCGAATCGTGAGTAATTTGAATCTTGTGGGTTTTTCCGAATCCGTATAGCGAAGATCCTGGAAAAACTCTTAGGGATTGAGATCTATGGGGACCGTTTTTCTTTATTGTGTTCTTGGGGCTTACTCCTTCGTGGTCTGCTTCGGTCAAGAAGGTAAGATCTCCAGATTCTGATTTCAGATTTCTTTGCATTGAAACCTTTATGGAACTTGGAATCTTAGCTTTAGGGTCTCCAATTTTAGTAGCATTCCTTATCGTTGTAATGGTCATGTACTTGGAATGAGGAATATAGAAGTGCATTCAATGGTGCCATATTAGCTGGATAGAGAGTTTCTCTACAATATTGAAAATTGGTCTTGATTTTGATTTGTAGTCTGAGGAACTCGAGTTTTGACTCATACAACTGATAAGATGAGCAACAAACTAATTCTTTTTCGTCTACTGAATCTTCTCTTATCTTACGTGAGCAGGATTTGATGTATAAGATCTGATAGAAATTTTTTCATATTGGACATGTTCACCTTGAACTGAAGTAGCCACAGCTTAATTGGTTTATGTAGTAGGAATTCTGATTTGCGCACATATTTAATACTACATTAATTGTGATATCAAAGGACACAATAAGGTCTTTCTTTGTTGTGTTCGAATGCACTTGAAGTATAGATCATGTATTCGCAAAGGCATGAACTTGTTATGTATGTGTTCTCTATATATACACCGCTTAAACAAGATATATATCTATATCTATATCTATATATATATCTGTTATATATGATTGTAAATACCAAAATCATTCTTAACTAGCACTTTGATCCCACTTCGTTATACTAGTCCTTGCTCTCGAGTCCTTTTGGTGGTACCGTAAAAAACAAAGAAGGCTACTGATCCTCAACTTAAACGGTCTGTAAATTTAAGATTTGTGCTTTATACCATTTTGATTTAGGAGGATATTAAAAGTTTGAAGTTTTGCTTTTAGCAGATAGAGAGGAAGGGATTCAAGGACTTGGGAATCTTAGAAGCTTTACATTCAGAGAACTCCATGTAGCTACAGATGGTTTCAGTTCCAAGCACATTCTCGGAGCTGGAGGATTTGGTAATGTGTATAGAGGAAAGCTAGGAGACGGGACAATGGTGGCAGTGAAACGGTTGATGGATATAAATGGAACCTCAGGGAATTCACAGTTTCGTACTGAGCTAGAAATGATTAGCTTGGCTGTTCATAGGAATCTGCTTCAGCTAATTGGTTATTGCGCAACTTCTGGTGAAAGGCTTCTTGTTTACCCTTACATGTCTAATTGAAGCGTCGCCTCTAAGCTTAAATGTAAGTATAAGTCTTAAATTGGCGCCTAAAATCTTGTTCTCAATGACTTTCAACATTTCTGTTCTCTGTTGTAGCTAAACCGGCTTTGGACTGGAACATGAGGAAAAGGATAGCAATTGGTGCAGCCAGGGGTTTGTTGTATCTACACGAGCAATGTGATCCGAAGATCATTCACAGAGATGTAAAGGCAGCTAATATTCTATTAGATGAATGCTTTGAAGCTGTTGTTGGTGACTTTGGACTCACGAAGTTGCTTAATCACGCTGATTCTCATGTCACAACGGCTGTTCGTGGCACAGTTGGTCACATCGCACCTGAATATCTCTCCACGGTATGTTTTTGGGTTCGGAATACTCTTGCTAGAACTCATAACCGGAATGAGAGCTATTGAGTTTGGTAAAAACGCTAGCCAGAAAGGAGCTATGCTTGAATGGGTAACCAACGAGACTCACGTTCATACTATTGCTAGTTACAAGATCAACCCACTTTTAACATCTTTAATCGGATGTTGTAACTCTGGTTTAGGTGAGGAAACTGCATGAAGAGATGAAAATAGAGGAACTGGTGGACAAGGAACTCGGCACTAACTTCGATAAGATTGAGGTTGGAGAGATGTCGCAAGTGGCTTTACTATGCACACAATATGTTCCGGCTTATCGTCCTAAAATGTCTGAAGTGGTTTTGATGCTCGAAGGCGATGGTTTAGTCGAGAGATGGGCTGCTTCGCATAACCATTCACATTTCTACCATGCCAATATCTCTTTCACGACCACTTCTTCCTTGTCAACTGCTTCCGTCTCAAGGCTTGAAGCACATTGCAATGATCCAACTTATCAAATGTTTGGGTCTTCAGCTATCGATGATGACGACGATCATCAGCCTTTAGATTCATTCGCCATGGAACTATCTGGTCCAAGATAAAACAGTGAAAGAAAGCAAGATATCATTTTTTTCGACATACAATGGATCAAACCTAAGGAAGAAGCTCTACAGTTATATAATATATAGACATATGTGTCTACAGTTTGAGATTTTGTGTTCGTTATGTTAATGTATATAAGAAGTAATTGTTCTTGTGAGTCTTTTTGGGTTGGAGAAGGAAAAACATCTATTTTGCTCCAAACATTATGGTGACAAAGGAAAAAACTATGAGACTGATTTGTTTGACTCTTTCTTTTGACCAGAGTTGCTCTCATTATCTCACTCAATATTGGAATCAATAGTAATGAGAATTTTTCTTTTGCTGTTATCATTAAGCTGTTTAGTGGTCCTCCAAGCTTAATGTGCTGCGACTTTTGTCTAACTTCGACTCTCATATGTCACTTTCAATTTTTAATACAGACCAAACAAATTACTGAGCAACACAAAACGACGTCGTTTAAAAACGAAGAGAAAAACAAGAGAGGAAACGACACCGTATTGTGAAGAAGATGAAGATGAAAGCAGAACATATAAAAAGGAGAACCAAAAAAACAGTGATTTACAATTTTGGTGACATGGCGAATCAGTCCTCTACTTCTCCTCCCATCTATTGCGTTTCTTTTAATCAAGATAATATGTGACTCTTCTCTTTTTCATAAGGAAGTTGGGAAATCATTGAAAACGAATTCGATTCTTCTTTTAGATTTTCCAGGAAATTTGTTTGCTTTTTCTTTTGTCTTCTCAGATAACGTAACACAAAAGCTGCCCTTTGGTTGATCTTGTTGGCTTCTCGATTTTTGCTGTGGTTTTGCGATTAGTTGGAAAAATTCCTTCAAGATATTCGATTCTTCCACCGGCAGACTCTGCTATGAACGAGGCAAGTCTTATCATCATTCACTTTGACTCTCAGTTTATTTTTGTTCTGCAATTTCGAGGATTTAATCAAATGACCTAACTTTTGTTGTCTGTGTCCTGAAAATTGAATCTTTATGCGTTTATAATTGATAGGTTTGAAAGATAATTTGATCAGATGAATCGAATTCATAAGTATGAGCTGATTTTGAAGACTAGACATCAAACATGTAGAAATGTGTCAAAATTATGGAATTATATCAAATGCATGGACACATGGTAACCTACATCAAATGCATGAATGACACATGGTGCCTTGGTGAACAAGTTGATGAAGTTTGGTGTTGACACTTGGAGGTTTGGTGAGCAACTTGATGATGATCCTTCACCATAGGTGTTTCACTCTCATTTGTAAATCATCCCAAAACAACAAGTTATCTCTACAATCAAAACTTGTAGTATTCTCTTCTCTTTTTTTGTAATATTTCAAAGAATGAAATATTAATTCGGTAGTGTTTGGGGGACGTAGGCATTTTGGCCGAACCTCGTTAAATTCTGGTGTCTTTCTGTTTCTTTAATTGCTTTAGTTTATTTCTTTTAAAATTTGCTTTGCTACTTCTGCAATAATTGATATCAGAGCCACGGTTTTACGAAAAAACACTATGCGCTGTAGGTATACTACGGTCGGCACATAAGAAAATTTTTCCTTCTTTCGGATTTTGTTGTTAGCAAATTTTTTAAGAAAAAATTATTGCAATTTTTGAATTTGGAGTTGAGATGACAAACCAAGACGAAAATAAACCAACAATGTCGAATGCTTCTTCAAGCATTTTTCAGAGAGCCGTCGGTGCTAGTCCAAGGTTGATGGTGGAGATTTTTGACGGTAGCGGTCATTTCGGCATGTGGCAAAATGAGGTTCTAGATGCATTATTTCAGCAAGGTCTAGACGTTGCAGTTGAAGAAAAGAAACAAGATAGTATGGGAGAGGAAGATTGGAAGAACCTCAATCGATTGGCATGTGG
>OVBA01008338.1:0-12709 GCA_900406435.1 Lepidium aucheri
AACATCTCCTAAGGCATCCATTACTTGCCCACCAGCTGCTTGAACTAACATTTCACTACTCAGTCCTGGTGATTTCTTAAACTCACCAATACAAATCATTCTCGGGTGCACAAAACAATATGACGCCCCAGAATGAAACAACACATGGGTTTCCACACCACCCATGGTTACGGTTCCTACACATTAGCTCTTCTNCATTCACATACACATACTAACCATCCTAGAATCAACCTGGCTCTGATACCAAATTGTAACACCCTAAACCCAAAAATTCATGTTCAACACATTTTTAGTAAAGCCTTGGGTGGATCTTACACTTAACCATTTCAAGTTCCATATTTCACAAGTCAAAATTCTATTTTTAATGAGAAGTGACAAGCCCAAACATTCATATTTAAAGATGGTTCCATTTTTATTCAATTCAAATAGGTGTTCAAACATAAACTCAACCTAGACGGTAACGTAACGAAATCCAAAAACAGTTTTAGTATCAAGTTCAATTTAAATAGCATAAATAAAACCCTAAGTTTCCTCCTAAATCCATCTCCTCTCCCTTCCGCCTTGGTCTCACACCTACTTGCCACTTTCTTGAGCATTGGCTTGCTCATTACCTACAATCGCACAGATTGCATAAGCAAACGAATTTGCTTAGTGGTTCGGTCATCCCATCCCACAAGGCTATAACCAGAACAAGCATTCAATAACAAATCAAATAAACCAAAGAACAATCACGATCTAGGGTTAACATATCGATTAACATAACTATTCGGGTTACTTCCGAATCAACTATGTAACCATTCCTTTTCATTCATATATCTTATCAAACACGAACCCTTGGTTCTAAATTCACAAACACGAGCCCTTCGCTCTATTCACACACAAGCCCTTGGCTCTAAATACACACGAGCCCTCGGCTCTAATCACACACGAGCCCTCGGCTCTATTCACACACGAGCCCTTGGCTCTAATTCACAAACACGAGCCCTCGACTCTAATCACACACAAGCCCTTGGCTCTAATCACACACGAGCCCTCGGCTCTATTCACACACGAGCCCTCGGCTCTAATCACACACGAGCCCTCAGCTATAATCACACACGAGCCTTTGGCTCTAATCACAATCACGAACCACACAGCTCTATTCACATTCAACCATTCAACCTAACTATTCTAGGGTTCCATTCAACCTATCACCAAATACATGACTAATCATGCCTTACGATCACGAACTCACACTTTTTCAATCACAATTTCATAAACGAACCCTCAGGTTCTCATATCACATAAACGAACCCTCAGGTTCTAATCACATACACGAACCCTCAGGTTCTAGTCACACACCGAATCCTTGGATTCTATTCTCATAAACAAACTCTCAAATTCTCATATCACATTCACAATTTCGATCATAAGATCCTTCCTTTCACATTTAACCATTCAACCTAACCATTCTAGGGTTCCATTCAACCTATTACCAAACACATATTCTAGGTTAACCTCACGGTCACGAACTCACCTTTGCCTAAGCTTCCTTTTCGATTTATTTTGCACTATGGGGTTCGAATTGCCTATCCAAGCAAAACCCTCAACATAATTCAGCCTCTTACTTAGTTTCACGAGATCGATCTCCTTAGTCTCTCTCTCTTCGAGCTCTCTCTCTCTTATCTCCAATTGTGTTGCGGATTTCTAACCTAAAGGGTTTAAGGATTCTATTTATATGCTCTAATCCTTAACCCTAATCCTTTTCCTAANTCTAACTCTTAACCCTAATCCTTTTCCTAAATCCTTCTGGTTGGGCCGAAACTTAAGCCCCTTTTAATCAAGCCCTTTAACACTTCTTGGCCCATAAACTAATCCTTGGCCCATAACACTATTCGCCCTTTTCGTTTGACCCTTTTGACAACTCATTCGGACATCTAACAACTTCTTGTCCAAACGAAAAACCGTATCCTTTCTTTGTCGCCTCATAACTTACCACGAATCGAGCTTGTCCAAAGCTAAACATAACATGTCCGAACCTAGGAGGTTCATGTCCAAAATCGGACCAACCATGTCCGATCCGGACCAAGCTGTCCAAATCCGACCAAGCTGTCCAAATCTGACCGAGCTGTCCAAATCCGACCAAGGTGTCCAAATCCGACCAAGCTGTCCAAATCTAACCAAGCTGTCCAAATCTGACCAAGCTGTCCAAATCCGACCAAGCTGTCCAAATCCGACCAAGCTGTCCAAATCCGACAAGGCTGTCCAAAAAATCCGATCTTGTCCTAAAATCCTTTCTTAGCCTATTTTCCATGGGTTTTACTTGCTCTTTCTCATTAATTAGGCTTTCAATGCCCTTTTCTTAACTCATCTAAACCAAATGCCTTAGTTTAGCTTGTTTGTTCGTACCGCACTCTACCACACCTTGTGTGTTTGCGGATTTACCGAGTGTGAGTATTACAGAATACTTGTTGAATTCCCCATTCATCCAAGCAATCAACAAGCTGCCCAGCAATGGTTTCCCCTTTATGATTTGTGATGGGTTTAAAACTGATGATCCTTTTCTGCATTTTCCAGTTTCTTTCAATCCAATATGTTGTGACAACCATGTAGTTGTAAGAAATAGTTGGCGACACCCAGACAGTCTTTTCTTACCATCACTAAACACACTCTTTAGAGAAGCTTTCTCTTTCATGTACATTGCAGCAACGTCTCTAGTGCATGTCCTTGAAAACGTGTTATACATCGGAAAAATATTGAAACAAAAACTTTTCCATCCCTCTCATTCAGCAAATGAAAATGATAATTCATTGATTACAACCATTTCATTAACTGATATCCTAAAAGCCAAGGTATCATACTTAATGACTTTCATGTTCCCATCACCATCAGCACTCAAATCCTTATGACTGTCACTTTCAAGGAAAGTTTTGTAAGACTTACATTTAGCTATGTGACCTCTCATTGGACTAGTGCCAACCGTTTTGGAGTCATAGCTAATCTCTTTCGCACAATAACGACAACTGATTTTCTTACAACCATTGTCAAGCTGAATAAAGTGTTGCCATACATCTGATCTTTTGGAAAAATTTTTCTTTGGAATGGGTGGCAGACCTGAAACAGTGACCTCTGTGTTTTTGCTCTTTTATTCCCAGTGTCAATGGGTTCTGGTCCAGAGATTCCATGTGCTTCAGATTCCATCACTAGCCATATCACTAGCCATCTGCAAACAAATGTGTAGCTCAAACCATTACTAAAAGAACAAATCTAATGAGACAAAGCTAGTGAAAATAGTAAATTTAACTCTAAAATCAAAAAGCTAAAACAAAAATATATTGGTATCGTTGAGATACAAAATGAGAGGAAACCTTCTTCTATGAAACAAAACATTAATGAACCATCAAAATTTGAAGGAATCGAGAAACATACCTGGAAACGAAAAATGGAGAAGAGAGACTTAGTGGCTTCAAGTTTTCTGAAAAAGAAGAGAAAAAGAGGAACATTAGGTTAGAAACAAAACTCATCGTTTAAGTTAAAAAAATTTGGTTGATATAAACCGATCAATTATATAATAACTGAACCGACTGAACCGTAAACCAAATTGAATTTTAGATTGATTGCGATTGTTTATTCCATATAAACTAAAATTGGACCGAAAACCAAAATGACCGGTTTGGTCGGTTCGGTTCACTTCGGTTATGTCCGTAAGCCCATGGCTAGGTTAACCTCTTGTTTTGGGACTGGAGAAGATTCTGCAGAGGTGGATTCTGAGATTTTAGGTATATGCTTTTCAGCCATGCCTCAACAAGTGGTGTATGCCGATGGTTTGCAGTATCATATAACCTGTCAGCAAATGGAAAAGATTCTTTGTCAAATATTACAGGAAGACCGGTTATCACTCTTCATGTTGAAGGAATAAGACAATGATAACCTTTGTATTTATCATTGTAGCCAAAAAATACACACTTTAGTGATTTAGGATCAAATTTGTTGTGTGCGTAATTCCTCAAGGTTGGATAACAAGCACAACCAGATGTTGTAAGTGAAGTATAGACCAAAAATACACACTTTAGTGACTTAGGATTAAATTTGTTGTGTGTGTAATCCCTTAAGGTTGGATAACAAGCATAACCAATTCTTAGTGGAACAATGTCATGTCGCATTTCAAAGGGACTTTTGTGATTGTCCGTGACTATGGACGGAAGAAGGTTAATCAAAAAACTGGCTGTAAGAAATGCTTCTACCCAAAACCTTTGAGTCATTTTGATTAGGAACATCATGGAGAGACCTAACTCCACAACGTTTCTGTGTTTTCGCTCTGCCAAACCATTTTGTTGTGGTGGATGCAGATAAGATAAGAACTGTTCTATTCCTGAACATGTTTCAAGAGCATCTGGCTAATATATTTTCCTCCACCATCTGATTGAAAGGTCTCGTTTTTTGTGTTGAACTGATTTTCAACAAATGAGTAAAACACTGTGAAGGTTTAAATAGAATCTGACTTAGCCTTCAAGGGATAAAACCAACAATATCTTGAGTAGTTATCAACAAACACTACATAGTATCTAAAACCTTGAACAGAGATAATAGGATAAGGTCCCCAAAGGTCATAGTGGATCATTTCCAAAGGTTTAAATGCAACAAAAGTAGAAGATGAAAAAGACAATCTAGTACTCTTGTTAGCTCCTTGTACCGATAACTATTGTTGAAATATTGCCAGCATTTTAGGGTAGGATGTCCCATCTTTCCACATATCTGACATATAGGTTACCTATCATCAATTGTGGCATTTCAAGAGTTTAACGCAGATGATATATGCTAGTAGAATCCTCTTCCTCTTGTGGAGAAGTTTGATCTTCCTTTATTATTACCTCGTTCACGATCTTAATAATTGTACTGATTGTCCACCCTCTCGGAGGAAAAGGCTAGATGAGGTGTGATTGCAGTCTTACTAGCATAGCTCTGCAACCTGTCATTAAAACTAGACACCCATAGAGCTACATCTTGAAACGTAGGAAGAGGTGTGGAGTCCAGGATATTCTCAATACCCTTCTTAATAAGTTTGTACTCTCTCCCTATATCATGAAGGGCTGCAAAGATTTTCATATTCTTTGTCACTGGACTGTCTATTGAAGACAACTGATCACAAACATCTTTAATTTCTTTTTGGTATTCACTCATAGTTTTACCCATTTTGTTCACAGTTTGCAGTTTCCTTTATAGTTCAAATAGACGAGATGATGATACTCTATTAAACTAGTTAGCAAGAGAAGTCCATACCTTAAGAGATGTTTAAGCATCCACGACAACACCTAAGATATCCTTAGAAAAGAACCCAAGTAGTCAGGATCTCACCACTTGGTCAGATCTTTCCCAAGCTTGAAAATCTGGGTTGAGAATTTCTTTTATCTTTCGTCCAATCAGCACTAGGAACATATATTGTTGCAGGTGGAGTTTTGTAAGCTCCATTGACAAAGCCTTAAAGACCTTGTGATATGCGTGATTTTTGATGGTTTTAGGGTCTTATTTTAGGTTGTTTTGCATCCATCTAGATAGATTTTCAATTTACTTAGGTCCTTTTAGGTTTGTTTTGTTTTCTTTGCATTTGCATTTGGAGTCTGGAGTTTTATCTAGGAAAAGGAGCAGAAAAGGAGCTAAAACTGGAGCTAAAGATAATCAGATCAACTGCTAGGCGAAAAAGATCGTGCAACCTCGGATCCCTACCTCGCGTATCGCAGGGCGAGGACTAATCAGAACGCTCAAGAAAAGATGCCTCAGTCACCAGCCTCGACCTATTTGTCGCAAGGGAAAATCAATCTATTCACCGCAAGGATTACACTCGGACCATTCACTCAGTCTCAACCCACGAGGACCAAGACAAGAATCACTCCTCAGTGCCCAACCTCGCGCAAGGACTTCGAGGGCAAGACGTGCAGAAATTCCTGAGTCGGTTTGACCATTAGGGTTATGCAAATAACCCTATAAATACCCTCTAATCACTCTTTTTATCAATTATCTGTTGTTTTTAGCTGAAAAACTCTCTATCTTTTATTGCTTTTATGATTAGTATTGTTTAAGGTACTCTTTGTTTAATGCTTTAATTTATATGAAGTTTATGATTTAAGTTCATCTTGTTCTTCATCTTTACTTTATGCAATTTCATTTAAGTCTATTTATGTTTAAGCAATCTAGATCAACCCTACTCCTCCGCCCCCACACAATGAGGCGCAAGTAGATCCAATTGGATCTTGAGGATAGGGTGATCAGAGGTAAATTCATTGATTCCCTCGTCGTTCTAGCCATGATCTGAAGTCTGATCTCTTCTAACTAGGCTAAGCTTAGCACGGATCTCTCCCTGATCAAGAGAGATCTGATTTGGACCATGACCTAAGGCTAGCATCGATCAGAACGGAGAGCAAGTGCTTAGTTAGTGATGGCTTGATCCGCCGAAGAGAGATCTAGCATGTGGATCGGTTGTTAGACGAGTTAGGCTAAGCTTAATGCTTCTGATTTGGTCTGATCGCGGCTAGGGCCATAATGGATCAGCCGATTTGGATAGGGGTCTTCACCGCAAGAGCAGGTCGATCTAATCTAGTCCCGGTTTAGAGATTGCTCAAAAGAGTTCAGCGAGTTGGGATCAGCGATTTTATCGCCGATCAACCTCCATATCCTCTAGATCCTTTCCTTTAGTTTATTTTCTATCCTATTGTAATTGTTGTGCTCTGATTTTATGTTATTTCTCTGTTTTGATAATTTAAATTCTGTTCTTATTTTGTTTTTTTGTGTATTTTGTCCTATTCTCTAGTTTGCAAGCTCTTCTAAATATCACAATCTATCATAGTGACAGAATGGTAGGTTGCTTGGACTAAGATCTAGTAGTAGATAGGTTGTTTACAAGCATCTCTGAGTATTTGGTTCGACAATTCCCATCTACTTACGACTATGCTCAATTGATTTGATAGAAGTAGCAAAAAGGCTTCTATCAAATTGGTGTCATTGCCAAATCGGATTTGCTTGTTCTAATTTATAGTTTACTAGTCTTAGGATCAGGTTGTGTGTTACTGATATGATCACTTGTCTTTGCTTCATTCAGCTTGGATCTATAAAGAACAAGCTTCCATCTTATTGACAAGTCGTTGTTTCTGTCCTTGCAGGCCCTGCAGGTTACCCTCGACATCTGGCACCGAGGGCAGACACAGAATCATCACCCTCGTTTTAACTCATGCGAGTTAAGCGAGTAGTCAGTGTGAGTTAGTCGGTTGATGCACACACGATCGAAAGGTTCTCACCACCTTCCACCACCCATAGACGATATCAACCTTCTCACTCGTGAGATCAGACGAGAGCATACCAGAATGCAACAACAACAGCCTGATCTGGACAATACTATTTTGGGAATGACGACGGATGGAACACTTCTGTTAGTAAATGAGGCCGCCCACCAGGCGCGCGTACAAAATCCAGCTCATCGCCCTTGTTGTTTTGGTGCGAGCGATGCCCCGAGTACTCATACAATACGGAATGGGATCCAACCATCGGTGATCCAAAACAATAACTTTGAGATCAAGAGTGGACTGATCTCGATGGTCTAGAACAACAAGTTCCATGGCCTACCCTCGGAGAACCCCCTTGATCATCTCGATGAGTTGAAGAGACTATGCTTGCTCACTAGCATCAATAGAGTGAGTGAAGACGCGCTGAAGCTCAGGTTTTTTCCCTTCCCTCTTGGGGACAAAGCTCATCAGTGGGAGAAACACCTTCCCACCGGATCATCACCACTTGGTCGGAGTGCAAACACCTATTTCTTACCAAGTTTTTCTCCAACTCACGGACGACAAAGCAAAGGAACAACATATCTAATTTTTTCCAGCAGAGCACCGAGTCATTGGCTGAGGCATGGGACAAATATAACACCTATCAGTCTTAGTGTCCCCATCATGGTTTCCGGGAGGACACCATCCTCAGCAACTTCTACCAAGGAGTTCACCCGAGGATACGAATGTTATTGGATACTGCAATCCATCAGAGCTTTCTGCAGCAGGAGATCAATGAGGTTAGAGCATTAATCGAAAACCTGGCCCTAGCTGATGGACAGTACAGCAAGGAGTATGACCGAGCTGTCAGGGGAACTTCTGATTCAGACACATCCGTGCATAAAGAGCTAAAGCAACTCCATGAGAAGCTAGACAAGTTGCTAATGGTCCACACCAAGCAAGTTAATCTTGTGGAGGAGGAAATGGTATAAGAAGGAGAGGACAAGAAACTGGAGGAAATTTGCTTTGTTCAGAATAAAAGTGGATCTAAACCGTGGGTCAACTACAAGCAAAACCCAAACTTGAGCTATCGAAGCACAAATGTAGCCAGCCCACAAGATCAAGTGTATCTACCAAAGCACGAGCTTGGATACCCAAGGAACAATGGCAGCAGAGCCGTAAGCCGGCACCAGCTCCAACTCAACCTCCGACCATAAAAGAAGACCAACCAGACGTGATGAATATGCTCCAACAAATATTGCAAAGCCAAACCGCCCACCAAGCGGAAATGACCACAAAGTTTGGAGAGGTACATAGCCGAATTGATGCAAGCTATAATTACCTCAACTGTAAGTTTGAAACCCTCAACGCAGGACTGAAGTATGTGGACAGCAACCAGGCGTCATCATCAACTAAAGCCACCGGTCAAGTACCCGGAAAAGCCGTTCAAAACCCAAAAGAGTATACGACATAGTCAATCACTCTCAGAACCGGAAAAGTGCTCCCATCAGTGGTTGGAACAAAGAAAAACGCTGAGGACAGCGTTATTCAAGCTGGGGGCAGAACAAGCCAAGAACAAAGCTGGTCGCGTACAACTCGGGGATACACCTCACAGGCCTGAGGCGCGAGGAGAGGCTAATGATGATCCGACTACTGGGAAAACTGCACAACTCAAGGAGAGCCCTCGCTCGCCTGTGCAGAGAGGAAAAGAGCCAGACTGTCCCAACCTGAACATAACAGAAGGAGTTGCACATGTGGTTGCAACAAAAGCCAAAAAACATTTCCCTTCGCATTTAAAGAAGATTCAAGCGGAGAAAAAGAAGGTCCTTTTTGATAAGCAAATGAGCAGTATAGAGCAAAAAATGCCTATCTTGGATGCTTTTGCCTAAATTCCGCAATACAAAATTTTTTTGAAGGACTCGCTTAAGGAACGAGAGGAGGAATGTATGCCTGTTGGGATCCAATCATCTGGATCGATATTGGTACCAGTTCTCCCACATCAGAGGAAAAAGTTTATCGCGAAAAAGTTAAGTGATCAGGGAAGCTTCACACTTCCATGTGCAGTAAGGCATCTAACGTTCATTAACTACTTGTGTGATTTTGGAGCATCCATCAGTTTGATCCCACTAATCACTACGCAAAAGCTAAGGTACTCAAACTTCAAGGATTGCAAAATCTCATTGGTCCTCGCGGACAGAACAACAAGAAAGCCGAGGGGACTACTCGAGGATGTACCAATAAGTGTTGGCAATGTGCTGGTTCCTACTGATTTTGTGGTATTAGAGATGGATGAAGAACCTACTGATCCACTACTACTGGATAGACCTTTCTTGGCATCAATGGGAGCTTTGATTGATGTGCAGAACAGGACCACTGAACTAAAGGTTAGAGAAGGAGTTGGTATGATGTTCAAGGGGAAAGCAACAAGAGTAGTTCAAGCTTGGGTTTTTTTGAATGGGTAGTCAGGCCTCGGTCTATGCAGCGAAGAGAATAAGCGACGAGGTTAGCTGAGGAGCACATATAGACAAAATTTGATTTGGTTCCAGCTCATCGAGTGGGGCCCACAAACTAACATCTTTGGTGAAAATCTAGGATAGGTCAAGTCAAATTTGGACCAATCCAAGGGCTAGGATTGATAAAGAATTCAAAATTCAAAATCGATAAACGGGATGATGCCAAAGTTGAGGACGAATGACGAGCAACTTGGGAGCCAAAATTGTCTCCTTTCTTCTCCCTAGATTGTCTCCTCAAAGATCTGCAACACTCGCCTATATAAATGACTCCTCCCTCATCAGCTCCCTAATCCGATTTCAAACATTCAAGCAAAAAAAGTCTTTCTCACCGCCGGCGAGTTTCTCTCGCTCTTTCAACGTCCGAATTTTTCTGATCAAACACCTTGTCAAGCATGTCTTCCGGAGATAAAAGAAAGGTGAAGGAGTTCTGTAGCAAATTCATGAATGATGCATTGAGAGCTAGAAAGAGAGAAAGGGCGGAGTAGTTGGAAGTCGATTCATCGTTCAATCGGATGAGGATGAACCAGGAGTACAGACAAGGATATAAATCCCGATAATAAGAACGACGAGGAAATCAGTGAGCCAATGGACTAGAGATTTGTCCACGGGGAAGGAAGCTCGGCTCAGGCAAAAGGCAAGCAAATAGCCTCATCATCTAGTAGCGAGGATAGTGACGAGGGCAGTGAGTATGCTCAGCCCTCGCCAATGGATATCGAGTACGAGAGCGAGGAGGAGACAAAGAAAAAGGCTGAGAAGAAGAAGAGGAGAGAGATGAGGAAGAATTGGATCCGGAATCTTACCTTTTCGAGGAGTTCTCCGAGAAAAATCAGGGGATAGCAACCAAAGAAACCCACAAGGGGATTGGGAAGCTTCAAAAGTTGGGGAAGTGGCTGAGCAAGCGCAAGAGGATATGGAGAGCAATTGATGGATTGGAATCATCGTTCAGAGGAACAGCACCTCAGCCTTACACTCATGACTCGCCACCACCAGCGAGGAGGCATTCAACTTCAGCAGGTCCCAGCTCACACCAAGCGCGAGAGGAGCAGCCGTAACGCCAATCAATGGACATGATGCGGGTATTCAAGCGGACCGAGAAGAAACGCTAACAGCACGGGATGGAACAAGAGCAAATACCTCAGCAAGGACCCTCGCACGCATCCCTCACCGATCATGACCGCGAGGAGTACTCGGACAGACAGCAGTACGTTGCACAGTGCGAAAGAATAGCTCCAAGAGGGTACCCAGACCCTTACAATTACACTCTTGAGGATATGAACGCCTCAAGTGCTCACTTTTTTGGTTTTTCGGTACCAAACTCCAACCCTTTGTACATACATTTTTATTTTAGTTGTTTTTTGTTTTATTTGTCTATACAACTCTCTCCGACTTCTATGCACACAAGGGGCTGTGTGATTTAAGTTTGGGGGAGGGGTCTAGAGTACTCTTACATCGTTTCTTGTGATTCTTATTTTCTATTTTGCATGCATTCGTCTAGGTTGTAAAAATCCGGTTAGATTTTTCTTTGTGGATTTGCCTGTTGCATTTCATGGCACTTAAGGCATAGAAAAACCATAAAAATTTGAAAAATTTTAAAAATGAAAAAAGTAAAGTGATCATGTAGTTGCATCCATTTAGCTCTGTCCTTAGGTTGTATTCACTTAGGATTCATGCATCTGTAATTGTTTTGTGGGAATGATCTTGATAATGGTCGAAATCTTGATAAGTTAAGCTAAGTAACCATTATGAATGCTCTTGATTGGTAGATAACCGTTTTGGAAAGTTTTTGGGCGAATCATCGTCTTGATGAACTTTGCTTGGGTTGTGTTTTGAATAGGTCTACTTTGATTCCTTCAAAAACTGACTTAAACTTCCAATTTAGAGCCTAGATATGCATCAATACCTTCTTTCTTTATGTTTAGCATGATCCAAAAGTGTGTGCTTGGTAAATCCCTTTCAAAAGTTAAGTGGAAAACAAGGCTGCCCGCAAAGATTTTAAACTGAGTAAGTGGTAAAGATGAAGTGGCTGGAAGGATGTGTAAACCCGTAGCCTTTCACATCCGTGTATATCCGTTAACTTACTCCATATGCGGGGTTGTGGACCAACTTGGAAGAAAGCATAAACCCGTAACCTTTCATGTTTGTGTAAGCCAACTTCAGAAAAGCCAAAAAGGCACATAAAACAAAGAAAAGAATGAATGAATAATCAGGCAGAAAAATTTTAATAAGAGGGAACCATTTAAGTTGAAAAATGATCATGCTAAGCTTAGGGAAGTTGAAATATGTATTTTTTGATATCTAGTCTCTTTTGTGGACCGCACCAAAAAGAAATAAAGAATTAGACTTGTACCTTTAGAGACCAGCTTAGGTGATAGGAATCCATAGGTTGAATGCTATGATTAAGGATGACTACATTGCAGTTTCCCAAATGATAGAGCCCACGTGTAGATTACGGTTTAGCTTAAGCAAGTTGTTCGTTAGACAAAATGTTCCCACTTTGTGTGCAGCTTTTCCACCTTAGGTCATTGCCTTGCTTGAGGCCAAGCAAGATCTAAGTTTGGGGGAGCTAATATGTGTGATTTTTGATGGTTTTAGAGTCTTATTTTAGGTTGTTTTGCATCCGTCTAGATAGATTTTCCGTTTACTTAGGTCCTTTTAGGTGTGTTTTGCTTTCTTTGCATTTGCATTTGGAGTCTCGAGTTTTATCTAGGAAAAGGAGCAGAAAATGAGCTAAAACTGGAGCTAAGGATAATTGGATCAACTGCTAGGCAAAAAAGATCGTGCAACCTCGGATCGCTACTGATAACAAGGTTTTTGACCTATGGAATCAAATTATTGAAGCATAGTGGTAAGTAAGTGGATTTCAAACCAATACTCAGTAGTTACTTGCAAACAATCTACCTACTACTAAATCCGAGTCCAGGCAACCTATCAATCTGTCACAAAGATAGGCTATGTTTTCATGAA
>OVBA01008339.1:0-12707 GCA_900406435.1 Lepidium aucheri
AGTTTACTATTAGCCTTCATGTATATTGCTTAACTAGGAGATTCGCCAAAGGTTGTATTTAAAGTTGAATTATCACTAGAAGCATTGATAACTTGTGACTTCTTGCTTCTACAAAGTCTATCGTTTGTTTCTATAGTAACCAATATGGATCTTTACAACACTATTTTTTCTACTAAAGGAATTGAAAACACAAGAAATAAGACATACCTATTTTAGCAGCCTTCCAAAAGAATCCTCGAAACCTATAATGATGAATCATTAATACTGTTCAACTATTTTTTAACATTAGAATGTAGCATCAAAAGTGATGAAAGGAGGCATTAGAGGCATGAGATAGATACATAAAGCGCTAGGATAAAGAACCATTTGTAATCTAAAGTAACAATATACAGAGAAATGGCAAATGCTTGAAATTAGTAACCAGTTTTAATGCTCCAAATGTATTCTCGCCTTCTCAGTTAAGGATACCAATAGGAAGAGAATCAAATTCATAAACAAACAAAGAATGGAGATGGTACAATACAAACCCAGTTTTCTGCTCCAAAATGGCAGGGAACTGCCTCTTCAGATATGTGCAAGTGCAGATCACAAGCAGTACCACCGTGAGAAATGAATGGAAATTGAACAAAGCTGACTGTCATTACCAAATATAAATGACACTTAACACAAGTCACTGTAACAACGGAAAAAAGTCAGCATGAGAAGTTAATATTACCATTGTATCTAACAACTGAAGAATTTCAGAAGCTAATTGTCTCCTTGAATCTAGAATAACAAGAGAAACAATACTGGTGAACATACATGAATCGATATAAAAACGGACATACAAACTCAAGAAGAATAATATATACACACACAAAATCGTCACGCGAACAAAACTCAACAAGAACAAAAAACCAGAAAAGCTTCAAGAAGAAACCCTCAGATCTCAAAAAACAGAGAATTAAAATGATCCATAACAAATCTAGGAGACACTAGAATAATAAAAGACAAAAAAACGGAGAGAACAAACTAAATCGGAACTTGCAACACCACCGGAGAAGACAATAGCAAAAGAAAACGCAAGGAGAGCAGACGAGAGAAGAAATAAAGTTACAATTTCATACTAATTTACCTTCAACTCAGTTGTGATTCAGCTCAACTGAAGAAGATTAATTTTTCCATTTTGGATCCGAAATATGTAAATTATTTTAGTTCCAAAGCCTAATTTCATGTTATACAGTTATGGTAAATTGAGCCAAAGCCCATTACAATTTCATGTGTAAATTGTTGTAGTGCCAAAGCCTAACACCACAAACAGAAAATCGCAGGGTATATACAATTATGCATATGTTTTATGTTTTTTTGCATAATTGTTTTATGTTTTTTTTGGTGTAACATTACATTTTTTGTTCTGTATATGTTTTTTCTTGATAATAATTACTACCTACATAGTTTTTGTCTAAGTTTTGTTAATTTGATTCTTTTATTAATTTAATTTTTCTATTAAACAAAATTCCTACATCTTCTTTATTTATCATACTTCAAGTTTGAAAAAAAAACTTGAAGAATACCATATCTCGTTTTAATTGGTTTATAACATTAATTATATTGGATGCTATAATCCAGGGAATACCAAATTTTCAACCAATATTTAAATATATATTCCCAACATAAATTATTTACATACAAAATATACAAATTATTTATCATCTCGAACATATAATAATAATACACGGATTGAACCATATTGATTATTATATTTCAAGAAATACCGAATGTTCTACAAATATATATATATATATATAAATATATATCCAACATATGTTTTACCTTACAGTACTTTACAAATTACTTAATATTTCGAACTCCAAATCAATATGTACCTAACCGTATTGGTTGTTATATTTCAAAAAATACCAAATATTTTTCATACTATATAAATATATTCCTAACATATGTTTTGTATTAATTAAATTATACAACTAACTTAAAATCTCGAACATCATGTAATTCCGTGCGTCCAACGCGGGTAGTATGCTAGTGCGATATTAAAAATAGAACGATATAGTAATAAGATAAACTAAAATTTTATAAATTATTTTATAATTTAAATGTATTGTTAAATGACTTTTATGGAGGTTTTGCTTAATTGCTAAAGTGTAACTTTTGGGCTAAGATATTTTATTTTTGTTTTTTGTTTTCAAACGATTTTTCAACAAACAACTTAATTTTATAATTTGAAGTTATATATATAACATAGACATATTAATTACTACGACATTAAACAAAATTTTCTAATATTAATATATGCTTTTTAAAAGGAAAACTTTGTAGTGTAGCAAAAAACTTAACATTTATTATTTTTGAAACATGTATAATCAAAGAAATAACTAAAGTATAAATTACAAATCCACCTCAATCAAAATCTAAGATTTATTTATTCTAAAATCATTAGTTTTGCCCTCTAATACATTTTCTCAACCAACTCATACATTTCAATATTAAGAAAGAAAAGTATGTGGATTTTTAAAGTTTGCGCTATAAACGTGGATCAATTTGTTTACAACATAATCCGTATATTGAATGATATATTATATAATTAACCAAAATTAATTTATTTGCAAACTTAAATAGTAAACAATATAAAAAACCAGTTTTATAATATCATAAAATCCAAATAACTATGCACTGCANGCTGCAACTATGGATAACATCCTATGAAGTATGTTTAAAATACTACCCGATTACAGAACTTTAATTGCATTCAGACCAAAATTAGATATTTTAAATATAATACTAATTTTGAAATAGTGCACTACATTATCATATGAGTGTTAACCCGAATTTTTAACCAAATATACTCACGAATTAACAAATTAAAAAATCACATAATATAAATAAAATCTACTTATATATATATATATCATAGAAATAATCTAGAGAATACCAAATTTTCAACCAAATATTTAAATATATATTCCCAACATAAATTATTTACATATAATATATACAAATTATTTATCATCTCGAACATATAATAATACACGTGTTGAACCATATTGATTATTATATTTCAAGAAATACCGAATGTTCTACAAATATATATATATATATATATCCAACATAAGTTTTTACCTTATAATACTTTACAAATTACTTAATATCTCGAATTCTAAATCAATTTGTGCCTAACCGTATTAGTTGTTATATTTCAAAAAATACCAAATATTTGACATACTATATATATATATTCCAACCTATGTTTTATATTAATTAAATTATACAACTACCTTAAAATCTCGAACATCATGTAATTCCACGTATCCAGTATGTGTAGCATCCTAGTTTATCATTATATCGGGTTTATAATAAAAAAGTTTGAAAGACATCAAAAAGGCCCTAATTCTAAGGATTTCAATTTCAATAGCGTTAAATGTTATCTGGGTTTTGGTTGTCTTGATTCGTAGTCATTACTGATTTACTGAGATCAGCATGAAGACTTCAAGGACCTGACTCAGCTCTGTGTCAGATACGAATTCGAATCTTTGAGTTCCCAGGAATTTCATCAGATTACACCGTAAGTTACCTTTTTCCTCTATTTCTATGAACTTCGAGCTTCACGATTCTTCTTCTCTCGCTCGCGGTCTCTCTCTTTCACTCTATCAAATATCAGAATCTGCGTTTTGCTTGGCTCTTTGTTTGAACGATTACTCTTGATTTTATTGATTCTGGGATCTGTTCGAAGAAAGGGATTGAAATTAAGGGGCTTTTTCGGGTAAATTGACTTTTGTTTGTTTGTTTGTTTGTAAAAGTTTATCAAATTCTTTCTGCTTAACCCGAATTGTTTCAATTTTCTGAAAAATCCGAGATTTTTTCCTGATTTGTGTTTAAGTCTGTAAGCTTTGCACGATCACTTCCATGGGTTTGGTTGCTGTGTAAAACTATCATTACAAATTGTGATGTCGGTTTATGTTGTCAGGTTTCTTACAAGCTTATGGTTTGTTAGATTTATAGTTAAAGAGAAAACCAATATCCCACATTGAATGAAATGAAAATTGGGCTGAACACTTTTGATTTGAGCAAGTTAATATTTTCTATTCCTTAGGGTTTACTGTTTTTGTTTTCATGTTGATCCCTCTAAAATAATGTCGGTCTATATATAGTTTGCTGGTGTTCTTGTTTAGGGAACCTGCTAAGGGAATTTCTTACTGATTTTTGTTGCTTTGGGAACAGGAAATGGATCATTCATCAAATAGATTTGGAAATGGAATGGAATCGGTTTTACCGAATTATAAGCTTGGCAAGACTCTTGGAATTGGATCTTTTGGGAAGGTGAAAATAGCAGAGCATATTGTTACGGGGCACAAGGTTGCTGTCAAAATCCTTAATCGTCGTAAGATCAAGAACATGGAAATGGAAGAGAAAGGTATACATGCACTGTTAAATATCTCTTCCTATGGATCTGTCTGCTAAGATTTTTTTTTCGATGTCAAGTTTCGTGTAATCAATGCACCAGGTTGTGTAGTTGTCTTTAAAGATTATTTTTTGGTTTTTTGTGAATACTTTGTGGAATTCGACGGACTGCTATTGGTTTTTACAGAAAATTAGCTCTGTGACCCTTCTATTACTTTTCGTTATAACGCATGTCTGTTTCTTCCTTACAGTAAGAAGGGAGATCAAAATTCTCAGGTTGTTTATGCATCCTCATATCATTCGGCAATATGAGGTAATAGAGACGCCAAGTGACATTTATGTTGTAATGGAGTATGTCAAGTCCGGAGAGCTCTTTGATTATATTGTTGAGAAAGGCAAATTACAAGAGGACGAGGCTCGTAACTTTTTCCAGCAGGTTTGTTTTCTCTTTACCACAACCTGTATGTTTGTAGCTTATTATGTCTTCACTGAGTTTGAGTGTTGTTAGCGTTTGACCCATATCTGAGCAGATAATATCTGGTGTGGAGTATTGTCACCGCAATATGGTCGTCCACAGAGACCTGAAGCCTGAGAATTTACTATTGGATTCACGGTGCAACATTAAGATTGCAGATTTTGGCCTGAGTAATGTCATGCGGGATGGCCATTTTCTGAAGACGAGCTGTGGAAGCCCCAATTATGCTGCTCCTGAGGTACCCAGTCTAGAAGATATACTGTATTCCTTTTTACCTATGTCGTGCTTCTCCTTTTATTGGATATGAGTATCTATCTGAAACATTTGATGAATGACCTTTTACCACTTGTAGGTTATATCAGGTAAATTATATGCTGGACCTGAAGTAGATGTATGGAGTTGCGGAGTGATATTGTATGCTCTATTATGTGGTACTCTTCCGTTTGATGATGAAAACATTCCCAACCTTTTCAAGAAAATAAAGGTATGTTAAGTTTATACGTTTATTCAGCTCAAAGACTATTATGTGAAGTAACTAATCAAGGTATTTTTTTTTCCTCTTTAGGGTGGGATTTACACTCTTCCAAGTCATCTATCATCTGAGGCAAGAGACCTGATCCCAAGGATGCTGATAGTTGATCCAGTGAAACGAATCACCATTCCTGAGATCCGTCAACACCGTTGGTTCCAGACTCATCTTCCTCGTTATCTTGCTGTATCTCCACCAGATACTGTAGAGCAGGCTAAAAAGGTTGTTTTAGTGCCATTTGGACATTCATAGAGTCACTTACAGTGATAGTAACAACTTCATTTATATATTGCAGATCAATGAGGAGATAATTCAAGAAGTGGTTAACATGGGATTTGACAGAAACCAGGTTATGGAATCTCTTCGTAACAGAATACAAAACGATGTATGTAATTTCTGCCTATAATGCTCTTAATTCCATATACTAGTTTCCAACAGTCCTGAAAGGCCACTTGCGATTTGTTTCAGGCTACAGTTACATACTACCTGTTATTGGATAACCGGTTCCGTGTTCCAAGTGGCTATCTTGAATCCGAGTTTCAGGAGGCAACAGTATGTCTTTTTTCTTTTTTTCCATGTTGATAGCTTACCAACATCAAAATCATAAAAGTGCCACAAAATGCAGTATTCTTTTATGACATGATATAGTGAGCTGGTCAAACCCGAGGTCTCCTTTTCTTTTTCAACTAACATTTTCACCTTTTCAATTTTACTCATCTAGGACAGTAGTTCCAATCCTATGCGCCCACCTGAAGCGGTGGCTTCACCTGTAGGTCACTGGGTTCCCGCACAAGTGGATCACTACGGGTTGGGAGCAAGATCACAAGTCCCAGTTGACCGAAAATGGGCTCTTGGACTCCAGGTTTGTACCTGATTGCTGAATCTGTTTCGTCTTGCCATGTTCATTAAAGTTATTTTGAAAGTTAGGCATTTAGAAATTTGTTTTGTTTTAAATGAGTACTCTTTAGTCTTTACCTCCTCAACATGCCCGTATTGATAATCAAACTGTTACCTTGGTATTGTGAAAAGTCCCATGCGCATCCTCGTGAAATCATGAATGAAGTTTTGAAAGCTCTCCAAGAACTCAATGTGTGTTGGAAGAAGATTGGTCACTACAACATGAAATGCCGATGGGTTCCTGGTTTTGCTGATGGTCAGAATACTATGGCCAACGATCAACTGAACTTTAGAGATGAATCCAGCATCATTGAGGATGACAATGCCAATACTTCATCAGCTGTCATCAAATTTGAACTTCAGGTAACTGCAAACTCACAAATATTAGGAGAACAAGATTCATAGGAGAAAGAAAACAAATTCCCGGTTCAGTTTGGTAGGGATACGAAACTGAGTAAGGGACTTTACATTTCCAGAATCTAGCTGGAGCAAAGACTAAGATCTGATGTTGTTATATCCCATTAGTATTAAAGTTTCATGGTCAATTCCCCAGTAGTTCCCTAAAACTAAACAGTCTAGGACAGATACTAAACCCTTCTCAACAATTCAACTTTGAACTAACTCTTTTCAGACAACAAGACTTCCATAGTATTACACACTTGCAACTATGTTTCTGAATTTGCTTTTGGTTCGGAAACAGCTATACAAAGCCCGAGAAGAGAAGTACTTGTTAGATATCCAGAGAGTTAACGGTCCTCAGTTTCTTTTCTTGGATTTATGTGCTGCCTTTCTTACAGAGCTCCGTGTGATCTGAAGGCTTTTAACCATTTGTTCAGGCAATTTTTTTATCTTGCATGTTTCATGGTCTGTAATAGTAGAGAAGATACTGTACCAGGTTACTTTTATATACCTGGATTCTAAGTTAAAACTCTACTGTAATCATAACTACCATTTCCTCTTTTGATGTTTTAACTTAAAAGTTTGATCATGTGTATATAAACTTAACTGTTTCTCAGATTCTTAAATCCTGGCTACAAACTTAAATCTAGCATTTCTTCCACCTACATGTCTTGATTGAATTTGTTAAGAGTGGCAAAACTAAAATACAGCCACAAAACCAACTGCATTTAAACATTTTTCTCATACATATATGACTTTAGAAGGGTCAAAAGGTTTCATTCAGTGTTCTAGTGTCTTACCATGTTAGATGATTTGTTCGTGATTATTCTTATGTAGATTCTATTCGTTTTCTTGGCTCATTAATTAGCGAGAAATTTATTGACAAAAAAGAACAATAAATGGCATATACACACATTCATTTGATATTTAATTTTAGTCAATATGGAGTAATCACACATTTATTGTTTTTACATGAAATCAAACAATTATTTAGTATATATATGTATATATAATAACTCTTACAATCAATAAATAGAAGAAATCCCAAAAATCAAATCCTCAAAACATTTTTGAAACAAAAAGATAATTGGAATTGAATATCAAGACAAGACATGAAGTTTACAACATCAACTCTGCTTATGTTGGTGATAGTAATCCAATTGTCTTCATCTTTGATTGGAGCCACAAGGGTCGGAAGTTTAGTCGGAGAAGAGAAAGTGGCATGCAACGTAATGGCTCTTATTGATCCATGTGTGTTACCATTACTCGACGATAAATATACACCAACTCCACATTGTTGTCAAGTACTAAGAGACCAACAATCATGTTTGTGTGGTTACATAAAGGGTTATTATAGTGGTATTCTTTTTAAGAGTCTAAATGCTCAAAGAATATGCAAAATTTGTAATGTTCCTTATCCGACGAAATGTTGAATCTTATGTTATTTATCATATAGTTTATTATTTATAATTAATGGTTCGTTTTTTTTTATGTTGTGGTTTATGTTGATGCTATAAAGTTTTATATATGAGTGGCTTTTGCTGCAAAATACGTGGAATCTTTAACCCAAAATAAGCTTAGATTTTGGATTATAGTTCGATTTCGTATTATTTGGATAAAAAGTTTGATACATATATATGTGTATTAGAAATACCGCAATTTTCACCGAAATTCAGATCTAACTTGTTATATAATTTACCGTGATAAACAGTCTAGTACAAATCCTAAACCCTTTTCCATAATTCAACTTTAAACTAACACTTTTTAGACAACAAAACTCCCATTTTTTTTTTGGGTCCAAGACAACAAAACTCTCACAATATTACAAATTTGCAACTATTTTCTGAATTTGTTTTCGGTTTTGAAACAACTATACAAAGCCCGGAAAAAGAAGTACTTGTTTGATATCCAGAAAGTTAACGGTCCTCAGTTTCTCTACTTAGATTTATGTGCTACCTTTCTTAAAGAGCTTTTTGTGATTTTAAGACTTTTAACCATTAATTTGTACAAACATTTTTTTATAGAGAAAATGTTGTAGCAGGTTATTTTTATATATCTGGATTATAAGTTAAAACTCTACTCTAATCATAACTATCATTTACTCTTTTGATGGTTTAACTTAAAGTTTGATCATGTGTACATAAACTTAGCTGTTTCTCAAATTCTTAAATCTTGGTTTCTAACTCAGTATATCATTTCTTTAATCTACATATCTTGATTAAATTTCCTAAGAGGGGCAAAACTCATGTACAGCCGTAAAACTAACTGTATTCAAACATACTCGTACATGGATGATTTTAGAAGATCCACGAGCTTTTTTTTTGGTGGTCTAGCTCAATCTTTTTTTTTTTGTCAACAACTGGATCGACAAGTCCCGATCCATAGCCTAGCCCACACCCTAAAACCCCTTTTTATTCTACTAGTGTAGTGGGGAGGAATCGAACCCCGATGTCCTGAGTCATTAGCTGGATCATCCTAACCACCAGACTGAAAGTAACTCGGCTGTTCTAGCTTAATCTTATGCATCGTATTTAAATTGTAGAACTGATATTCCGATCCATCATGTTAGATCGATTGATCGTGATTATTTATATAAACTCTATCCGTCTTAAAAACATTAATCAGTAAATTAATGCTAACTTGGTTGACTAAAAAAAACAAATGGCAAACACACATGGATTTAAATTTTAGTCAATATGGAGTAGTGACGCATTTACTTTCTTTTTGATATTTTTATCAAGTAATTAATAATGACTCCACACATATATATATATATATATATATATGTGTGTTAATATGATAGCTCTTACCATCAATAAATAGAAGAAACCCAAAACTCAAAATCTCAAGTTATTTTTGAAACAAAAAGACAATTGGAATTGAAGAAACTTTTTTCAGGATTTCAAGACATGAAGTTTACAACAGTAATTCTGCTTATGTTGGTGATTGTAATCCAATTGTCTTCGTCTTTGGTTGGAGCCACAAGGGCCGGAGGTTTGGTCGGAGAGAAGACAGCGACATGCAATGTATTGGATCTTGTTGATCCATGTGCAAAACCATTATTCGACGAGATATACCAACCAACTCCTAAATGTTGTCAAGTACTGAGAGATCAACAATCATGTTTGTGTGGTTACATAAAGGATTTTTGGTATGGTAGAATGTTTAAGAATCCAAAAGCTCTAAGAATATGCAAAATTTGTAAGGTTCCTTATCCGACGAACTGTTGAATCTTATGATATTTATAAAATAAGTTATTATTTATAATTAGTGGTTCGGTTTTTTGATGTTGTGGTTTATGTTGAAGCTATTAATTTTTATACATGAGTGGCTTTTGATGCAAAATACGTGGAATCTTTAACCAAAAATAAGCTTAAATTTTAGATTATGGTTTGATTTCGTATTATTTGGGTAAAAGTTTGATACATATATATATGTATCAAAAATACCTGCAACTTTCGTCAAAATTTGAAGGCAATTTGATATATAATTCACCATTATAAACTGTCTAGGATATTGGTTTTTATGAGAGTAAACTCAACATAAACCATGGAGATCTGATTTGCGAAAAGAAATCATTTAACCCACTTAAAACCAATTTAATTTCAAGCCTTGTTGAATCCGATAATACAATGGAGTAAATCGGTTCTAGCAAGGAGAAAACTATCTAGCTTGGATCTAATCTAATTAAAATATCACAACATTTAAAGTTTGTGTGCTAAGAAGAAATCGGATTCTAGAACCATTCAACTAGATATGGGAAGTTTCTTCTCTTTTTTGTTGCTCAGATCCATGGTAGCTTGATGTTTACATTGGGTTTACATATATGCAATTTTCATCAACTGAATATTTAAATTTAGGGTTGAGTAATTGAGATTGAAAAAATTGAAAAAAAAAGCTTTTTCAGTTTTTAAAAATGGTTGAAAAATCAAGATATTTTATTGACTCACCAATTAATTGTGAATTTTTCTTGATCAAACAATTTCCATCCAGCCATTAATTATTTAACAGTCTATGTAACTCCATTTAAGTATGTTAATCAAAATTCTATTTTTGATTAAGTAAAGTAAACAAAAAATTAACACACTTGAGATCATCTCTAATGGTTTGCTCTATTTTTTCCTCTAAAAGTAGAGAAAAGTTTGTCCAATAGTTTATTCTATTTTTTCCTCTAAACGAATTTATTAATCTCTAAGATATTTTTTTACTTTTCAAATCTACATATTTTACCCATTTATATTAAATACTCCCTCCATTTCAGTTTAAATGATGTTTTAGGACAAAATTTTGTTTCAAATTATTTGATGTTTTCAACTTTCAATGTAAAAGTAATTGCATTTTTATATGTTTTGACTATTTATATTCTGTAGATTGATTTTTAATTGGTTGAAAGATTATTAAATACATTGGAAAACAATACTCGCTCTGTTTTTTTATAATTGATGTTTGAGCTATTTCACACATATTAAGGAATCATTAACTTTTTTTCTAAACAAAATATAGTTTATCACAAATTCCAAAATAGTTTAACCAATCAAAAATCAATCTACAGAATTTAAAGAGTCAAAAAAACCAAAGTGCAATAAATTTTGCATAGAAATCTTAAAACATCAACTACAAGGAAACAAATTTTTTTTCTAAAACAACAGCTAATAAAAACGGAGGGAATACTTTTTATTGAAAAAATCAGAAATTAAATGATTCCTTAATCTGTGTGTAAAACCCTTAAAATCACTTAAAATGAAACAGAGGGAGTAGCTAATAACAAGATTAGTAAAATGATAGTTAATTTAAAATAAATTTTATTATATTACATTAATTTTGATCATATAATTTTGTTTAGGTGTAAAATAACAATACATTATAAATTAAAGGACCTTATTGTAAAGAAAAAGTTATACTCTACAAAATAGAAGAAGAAATAGAGTTCTCCATATTTGGAAGAAAAAATAGAGATATTTATCTTTAGAGCAAGAAATAGAGCACCATTGGAAATACTTTTACACTCAATATAGAGTTTGGAGTAGGATTTAGAATATTATTGAAGATACTCTTAGTAAAGTCAAGACAGGTTGTTAATAAATTTACAATACGATAAAATGATTTAATTATAAAAACTTTTATGATTTTACTGCTAAGTAAAAAAATCTTGATTAAATTAACAAAAGCAAGAATTTTAGAGGTGGGAAAATATGATCCAAATCTTTGCTTGTAGAGAATAAATTGTCTAAATAAAATAAAATATTTTATATGGCAGTTTTTATCGGACAATGTTATTGTAAAGCAGAATCTTAACCTCCGCGTGAGTAAGTGTGATATAAGATATCCTTGATGTGGTGCAGAATATGAGACCATCAAACATGTCTAATTTGAATGTTCACCAACAGTCCAATCCTGGGCATTATCATGCATATCCTCTGTGGTTAATGTTTTTCCAGGAGAATCTATCTGGTATAACCTAGATTATTTGTTCTGGTGTCTTCCAAATCTAAAAGAAGTTAAAATTTTCCCATGGATCATATGACATATCTGGAAAGCAAAAAATGATCATTGTTTTTCTGACGCTAATATAGACCCCCGCATTATAACTTTATAGGCCGAAACAGACTACAAAGAATGGTCTCTTGCAAGGAGTGAGCTATCAGACTTAGGAAAACCTTGGAGTCTAGCTCTTCTCCAAAATAGTCTCCAATGGCATTCCCTTCTTCAACAAATTCAAGTTTCACATGCTATAAATGCTTTGTGGATGGTTCCTGAAAAAGTACAGATCTTTTCTCCGGTTTAGGTTAGTTCTGCTTCCGAGAATCAGTAGAATCAATGAAATCCCTCATGTCGCTTCAGATTTTAGGGTGGAAATAACAATGAACTATGAGACTGTTCTGAAGATAATCCAGAAACCAGAAGAGTAGCCGACTTTCATCCCATATCAAAAAGAGTTTTCAAAGACTAAATTTCCTTTTTTTGTTACGCCCTAACCCGCGGTCCGCGAACCGGGAGGTTATTCTACTTGAC
>OVBA01008340.1:0-12705 GCA_900406435.1 Lepidium aucheri
GTAGATCAAATTCTTTCCAAGCATTTCCATCTCTGGGATGTCTCAACTTATCATCATTATTTGTAAAAGTTGCATGCCATCTCATATGGGTAGCTGTTTTTGACGACATGTACAGACGTTGTAGTCGTGGCTTTAAAGGAAAATAACGCAAAACCTTTGCAGGTTGTTGTTTCTTTTTCTTTTTTGCTCGAGAGACTTCACCATGTGTCGAAATATCTGCTTTCCATCTAGATGTGTCACATACTATGCAAGTCTGTCTATCTGCATTAGCTCCCCAATATAACATGCAGTTATTTGGACATGCATGTATTGACTCAGACGTCAAACCTAACTTGCGAGTAACTTTTTTCATATCATTGAATGAGACTGGTAATTTTGCATGTGAAAATGCTTCCTTAAGCAAATCAATAATCATAGACATCCCTTTGTCGTTGATCCCACACATAACTTTGATATGGTATAGATTCAACATAAAGGATAACTTAGTGAAGTTATCGCATCCTTCATATAGCTTTTCATTAAAGTTAGACATCAAATCATCAAAACCTTCTCCTGATATTTCGGACCTATCTATGTCAACAGGTTGCTCGGATAAACCAAATTCATCACACACATTTTTGTTGACAACCGGAAAGAGATCATTCAAAAGATTCGAAATTGAAGTAGATTCTCCTTCATCCATACTAATCTGAGAAGATGCTTTATTTTCTGTGGTAGTAACCTCCTCTCCATGTAATATCCAGTTCGTATAAGAATTCAGAAAACCAAAACACATTAAATCTCCTTCAATATCCTCTTTTGACTTGGATTTTTTAAGAGAACATCGATTACATGGACACTTCACTAATTCTATGTTAGACGTACCAAAAGCAAAATCCAAGAAAGTTTTCATTATTAACCTATAATCTAGAGATAAACGAGGTTTGTCTATCCATGATTTATCCATCATAACCTAAAAACAATTAAAAGTTTATTTATATTATTTTTTAGAATAAACATATTGTATTTAATATGTAAACATCAATTAAATTCTATCCACATCAAAAAGCAAACATCAACATCAATTAAAATCTATGAAAGAAGATAAGAAAAAAAGACTTTGACGACACAGCCAGCCGCATTAAAATAAACAAACAGATCTCAGCTTTTGATTACAAACATATGTGATCATCATTATACAAAGTCAATTTTTAGTTATGGAAACAAAAAGAAACAGTATAATTCACAAAGAAAAGAAAGAAAAGTCAAATTCAATCAAACCCAAAAATATGACAAGAACAAAAACTTAATTCGTAATTCAAAGAAGATGGATTAATCAATATAATATTAACAAACAATAAAATTTATTCAATCAGTTTTCAGATGATACTAATAACCTAATGATTTGTGGAATCAAATTAAAACTAATAAACAATGACAATTAAGATAGATGATTACAAAATTGATCGGCCACCGCTTAACAATCTCTACGAACATATTTAAAAACTAATTACAATCACTACATCCTAGAATAATTAACAAAATCGGCCAAGCATCATTATTTTATTGATCGATCAAATTTTTTAAAACAAATATAATTCAATGGATCAGTTTTAAAGCAAGACTAATAACTTCGTAAGTGGATCAAAGAACATACAAGTCAATTAAAATCAATTCCTTATTACATCTAATATAATTTGCAATTAAATTAGTTTTATCAACTCATCCTTCTTAGTTAGATTCGTCAGCTCATTAGTCACAACAAATTTTATCAAGTCCAATTTAAACAAAATTAGAGAAAAGCTAGTTCTAGATCGATTATTACTTACATAAAAACTTACGGGTTGAGATATGATCGCTTCGACTCTTGATTTCGGTGTAGAACAAGTGAATAATATATAAGCAATAGCCAAACTAAAAAAGGTTAAGAAACTTGTGACTGTGTGAGATAGACAAAAAGCAAGAGAGATAAATAAAATAGAAATTTTGGACTCCTTAATTTATTATGAATTTAATTCCTTAATTCATTAGGAACTACATTAATTTCTTCTTTTTATCAAATACCAGTAAAGCCACGTGACCACATGGTTTATACAGCTATTACTTCTCTTCCTATATATTTGTCAAACTAAAAATTTCATTATTCTTTTCCATTTTTAGAACCCAGAAAATCTTGGTTTCCAAAAAGCATTATAACACAATTACGAATTTGCTCTACTAATTTATAAATCGCTAAGACATAAGAAAATGATTTCAGAAATTAGCTGCCGAGAAAGATAATAGTACCAGGGAGAGATCAGAGATGGCTGGATATGAAGAACTAAAAATTTAGAGAAGATTGCGAACATAAACTTCGATTCTAGCACGACCCTGCAATCATCAACTTGAATCATAACCAGAAGATTCGAAAATGAACAAAAAAAATTATGAAATAAGATCCGAAATAAATAAAAAAAAATCATGTAATTGTAAAATTTATGAACTAAAACATATCAACTTGTTCATTAACTCTAGCTCTCAAGAGCAGTAGTTGGTCACTAACTCTAGCCAAATTCATCAACTTCAATAGTAAGTAGCAATGGAGTGATAGAGATTACAATTTCAAGACCTTCAATCATTACTTAACAAAACATAATCTACTTAAATCAATGTCCAACTTTGCAAGAGAATTGAACCTATATAGCCTAGGTGCATTAGAAGAACATGCTTGTGATCAGAATCAACAAATGATCAAACTTTTGTTTTGTAAATAACAAGACTACTTGAACTTACCTTTAATCTGGCAGGTGAAGCAGGGAATGTAAGACGCATCAAGATCTCAAATGAAGAGGCGGAATCAGTCACTCTCCCTCCCTAACAGCTCCATTTACAAGTATGGTCCAAGCCTTTAGATTCGTCAAAATTATGACAAGGATATTAGATAAACTTCTACCTTGGAGGATCCAGAATCAGAAAACGGCCTCCGGAAATGCTGGCTACATCCTCCTCAAAGTCTGCACTCCTAGCACTAGCAAGACAGATTTCTGAAGAAGCAGAATGTAAATGAGAGTTGCCTAAAGCACAAAATTGAAAAAGGCCAAAAACCAGTCATGTATCCTTACCAGTTTCAGTATTAGCGTCAGGTCTTTCAAATATCTAACTTTGGAAAGTATCAGGTCGAGTATTTTTGTAGTTCCATATTTATTAACATCCTTGACCCATTCAGTGCCATAGCACTGAACCAGCTGGTTCAAATGTGGCCAATTTTCCAGATTTTCATCAAGCTAGACGAAAGAGAAAGCATGTTCAATCGGATAAAACAAAAAAGAGAAAACGCAATTGAGGTTGGAAAAAAAAGAGAATGCATTACCAAAGGATCGAGCTTAGGGAGAGTAACAGGTTAACGAGGTATCTTACGAAAGTGAAGACCAAGATTGATGTTCTCCAAATTGTTTAGAGCTTCGAATTCAGAGACCAGAGATAGATCTAATACAATGTCAGCAACAACATCTGAGAGAATTGGGATTTTTGAGATACTGTGAAAATCTAGAAATGAGAAAAGCCCATATGAGTGTAGGTTTGTGAGAGCTAAAAGATGAATCTTTGTTTTTAGGCAGACGGGAAAAGATCTGTGAGAGCTAAAGTATAATTTGCTCATAATATTTTTTTCAACTAAATATATCAACTTTATTTATAAAAGACACATTACGAATTTTTAATATATTCATGAATAAAAATAGTGTCAATTATTGTTTTAATTAACACAAATTCATAATAATTGATATCAGTTAATTTAATTGATATTAGTTAATTTAAATGTATCAATTTTAAAACTGAAACCAAGTTAATATTAATTTATTAATTGATGTTAAAAATACTGGTTAAATATAACGTTTGTTCAAGTGATGTAAATTTATACTTTATGTCAATTATTTTTTAAGTGATGTAAATTAACATTAAATTGTATCAATTTTATTTAAGTGATGTAAAAATGCGATAATAATGTCATTTGTTCTAAATGATGTTAAATGACATATAATATGTCATTTGTAAATAAATGACTCTATATAGTGATGCTATATTCATATTTTTTTGTAGTGTTAGTTAATTAATATTATTAAGTATTTAATATTAATATTTAATTTATGGTAATATAATTAATACTAACATGTTTAACGTTTTTATCAGATTGCTCTGAAGAAGAAAAGACGGATTCTTGGAGTTGGATCCGTGCAAGATGTCCCAAGAGTCACTTCTACTTGGATAGGGGAAAACTCTCTTCATACTCAGTTGACAGCTTCGCGAAACGAAGTAGCAGAACTAAAGCGATCAACGACTGAGTAGTTTGCAACAATGGATTCTATGTTTGATATTTTGGTTGTGGGCAATCCACATCAGATGAAGGCATTAGAGCGTAGACGTCAAGTACTAGGGATCCAGACTTCGAGCCAGCAGGATATCGATTTAAACCAACGAGTGGCTGAGGAGCAAGACGCGCGTAGTGCAGATTTGTATAATGAAATTTTACTATAAATATTTGTATTTTTAATATTTTTGTAATTTTTTTTTAAATATTCTATAAATAATTATAAAATCAAATTCAAAATTTAAAAAACTTTCTTATTTTTTATACTTTATAAATCATGAAATATTTTATAATTTTATTTTTTTTAAATAGTTTTTGTCCCTAATTCATTGTCAAGTTACGTTCCTAATTCGACGTAAAGCTACGTCTCTAATTAGTTGTAAAATAAGTCGTCCCTATTTTGTTGTAAAACTTACGCCTCGAATACGATATAAAATAAATTCTCCCTATTTCGTTGTAAAATTTACGTCTCAAATACATTATAAAACTTTCGTCCCAACTTCATTGTAAATTGAGTAGTCTCTAATTCCTTGTTAAAAAATAGTAGTTGTAAATTCGTTGTAAAACAAACGATGTTAATTCGTTGTTAAATTTACAATGTATTCACGTCATCAATTTTTACAATAAATTTACAACGCGCACAATATTTTACATCAAATTTACAACGCGCCTTTTACGACGAAGTTACAATGAATCTAAAGTCTTGGAAATATTACAACAAACTTAAAACGAATACTTTGTTACGACGATCTGGGCACAACAAAAATGGATTCGTCCCTAATTTATTGTAAACGAATTTTGGAGTTGTAAACGTTATGTATTGTTGTAGTGCAGTGAACAGGTGCAGTGACAATGGGTGTTGGAGACATATGTCAAACGGAGAGCGACTGTGTCAGAAGTTGGATTCCAAGATGTAAGGATGGGAAGATGCCAATTTGTTACCAAGCACGTTGCACTTGTTACAGTCCACGACCTCCTTCTTCTTCATCAACCTCCAATTTTTTATCCGAATTCATAATATCTTAATGTTATATTCAGATTTCAGTTCAAAGCAAACCAGAAAACATTGCCTTTAAGAATCTTTCTTTACCAATTTTAATTGTGTTTTTATTTTAAAATAAATAACTAATCTTCTAATTAATCAGATGTCGGGACATATGATTGATTATGTTAATTTTCTTATTATGTTTGGTACAAAAGTTTACCAGATGAATCGTGATCGAGTTATATAAGGCTTACAAGTAACTAATATTAGTGGCAGAAGTAAATGTCTTGATCTTTCAGAGCAGCTTGGTCGTAACAAAAATAAAATTTTCCAATATATCAAGCATGGAGCGGATAATTAATAGTTCTCATACTAGATATTTTTCACAAGCTGGTAAAAAAACGCTAATCAAAACTATGACCTATGCTATGCATGTCTACTTAATGAATTTTTTCCAACTTCCAACGAATCTATATAAGGATATTGACCATTTGTTGGGCAAGTTTTTGTGAAGATCAAATAATCATTATAAAATACTATCTTGATCATCTCAGAAGAAGCTATTTGCTCCAAAACATGATGGTGGTATGAATTTTTGGTATTTACATTGTTTTAACCAAGTGTTACAAAAATCACGTTTGGAAAATTCTACAACGCCCATATTGCTTGTTGTGTCATTTGTCATTGGCTTGCTTGTTGCTCGCGAGGTACTTTACTCACTTCTTCTCCATGACAAAATCTTTGTATGACTGGAAATCTATGATGTTCGGGTGCTAAGTTACTATGGCAGAGAATCCAAGTTAATATTGCTAATGGGAAACAAGTCTCAGTCAGATTCGTGGATATTTTGATGATAGATTTTTCATTCTTTTTATATATGTGAAAAGCAATTGAAATTGGTTTTTAATTTGAAAATATTAAGGAATAAGGAATGTCTATTGAACCATAAATCGTGAATGATCTTGAGTACTTTAGTTTTTACAAGTAACTAAATAAATTTAGAAATATTATAATCAACTATTATTAAATTTTCAAAAATTAAAACTTTAAATTATGACATTTAAATTTTAAATTTTTTTATTAATTTTTATTTTTGTCAACTGAATAATTCATTATAATAACTGGAGAAAACTCTAAAGGTATACAAAACCTGAATCAAAGGGTGACTCTCTAACAGAACAAACAAGGAAATCATCCATGTAATTCATATATCTAAGGATTACATGAAGAGATAAGGATCTGAAAAGACTCTTCAAACGCACAAAATCGTCTAAAAAGAAAATAAGACCGACCAATCAGTGGGAACTGACACTATCTGCAAGATAGTGGAGCAATCCATTGCCAGCTCAACCTCTAACATGTCCAAAGAAAGAAGACTCGTCATCACCCAGAGAATTGCCTCAACTTCCGCATGTAACGCCGAAAGACTCCTCGGGATTGCTCAAGCCCCCATACAAGCTCCACCTACAGAATCAGGAAAACAGATCCATCTAATGCCCGAGGAAATGTTAAAGGCTTTCCACACTCCATCCACAAAATAACGGTAACCTGTGAAAGTTGGGTTCGTCGTAAGAGGTCAAGAAACCTCACTACAAGACTAGCTTCGATCAATAGAGCATGGTTGGTGATTCAGGATGACTTCCTTCTTTGCTTGAATTTATTCTAAGGCATCGATCTATGAATGCCTAATAATATCTCGTAGGTCCGTGTCTAAATTCGAGAATACCTTTGCATTCCTTGCCTTCCTAAAATGCCAAATAATATAAGGGAAACTCGAATTATCAACATCATTTGGCAAACGCCAGAATAAATAATCTACATTAGATCAAATTGATTGACCTGGGAATATGTGAGTAGTTGACGGTACATTCAAAAGGTCCCATATTTGAATTACTGGAGGGTATTCTAAATAACACAAAGTTTATGGATTCCCCATCATTACCACACCTATTACAAACAGAATCACAACTAATACCTCACGATCTTAAATTATCTTTAACAACCACACAACCTAAGATCACTTGCCAAAGAAAATCTTTTACCTTAGACGAACATTTTAGTTTCCATGTTTGACCTACATCAGCAAAGAAAGAATCTTCTTCAGTTTGGTATCCAAGTTTAACTGAATAATGTCCTATCTTCGAATTATGCCACTCCCAATAATCCGCTCTTGACCTTCTCAGAGTATATATCCCTAATACTAATTTGACATCTTCAGGCTCGAGGAATTGTCTTAAGAGAGGCTTGCGCCAAGTCCTGGTAGCGGAGTTAATAAATTGATCCACCATCAAATTGAGATAAATATTTGGCCGTATACTTTGTGCTGGACGAGGGAATACATCTAGTATCCACTGATCTGATACACAGTTCCAACTCTTTTGATAGTTATTTTCCTAACCATAGAGCGGACATAAATAATGCTTCGCTAACCATAGGACAACAAACTTATATTTCTTGTATCCATAGGATTATGATTCCTGTAATACCTCCCTTTCATAACTCTTGAAAACAGAGAATCAGAATAATCAAGTAAACACCATAATTGTTTTGAACATGGCTGAGTTGAATTCCTCTAGAACTCGAAAACCTAATCCACCTTATGACTTAGATTTACATAGTTTCTTCCATCTCATCCAATGAACACCTTTAGAGGTTTCATAATTACTCCACCAGAAATTTGCAATTGCTTGAATTAGTTTCAAAATGACAGATTTCGATAAACGAAAACATGTCATAACATAAGTATGAAGGGCTCTAAGAACTGATGTAATAAAACCTCCTTCCCACCTTGGATAAAAACTTGGATGACCAACTATTAATTCTTTCATAAAGCTGCTCCCTCATAAAGGCAAATACCTTTGTCTTAGTTCCACCAATTTTCTGGAAGTCCTAGATAGGAACACATGCCTCCCAAAGTATGGATTCACAATATTTGATGGATCTCTCATCTTTTTGACTCCAAAAATGAGTGACCAAATTGGATCGAAGGTTTTTCAAAATTAATCTTTTGGCCAGAACACTTCTCATAGTCACCAAAAATTTAAGGATTATCAAAGCTTCTTCTTTGTTAGCTCGACAAAATAGGTTATCATTTGCAAAAGACAGATGAGATACCCTAGGACTCGTCGTTGCAATGGCTATCCCGCCTATCTCTTTGTCTTGTTCTGCCTTTTTTAACTTAGATACCAAAACCTCAATACACATAATGAATTATATGGAGATAGAAGAACCCCTTGTCTAAGACCTCTTTTCGGGATAATCAAACCAAATAGTGACCCATTAAGTAAACTGAATATTTCACTAACTAGATACAATGCATAAAACAATTAATCGAATCAAGACGAAAACCCAATTTTTTCGAAGAGAGTTTTCAAAAAAAATTATTCTAATTTATCATAAGCTTTACTCATATCAGTCTTTATTGCCATAAATTTCCCTTTAAGAGCTTTATTAGTCCAAAGAACATGAAATATTTTCTCAGCAATTACTATATTATTAGAGATTAATCTGCCAGAAACAAAGGCCATATGAGTCTCTGATACCAACCTATTAGTCCAAACTTCTTACTTAAGCTCGTCTCAAATTTCCCCTGAACCAAAAAATCATTTACCAACTTAACAACATCATCCTTAACTACATCTCATGATTTCTAGAAGAATAGAGCTGTCATACCTGGAGTTTTTCCTGAATCCATCATAAATATGGATTTTTTTATTTCTTCCTCTGAAGCTCTAGCTATTAACATCATATTATATGTATCAGAGATACTAGACTCAATGCCGCTGAGAGCCTCCTCACTTGAAAATGAACCCGATGAAGAGAATAATTCAGAGATATATCTTACAGCTTCCTGAGTAATATCAAGATCTTTAGCCAGCCAAACCTCATCATTGTTAATGATACCTACAATTCTATTTCGAGCCCTTCTTTCTTTTGTCTGGGCATGAAAAAGCCATGTATTATAATCTCCCTCTCTTAGCCATCTATTTCTACTCTTTTGCTTCCAATAGGTTTCTTCCTCTCGTAAGCTCTTTTTTAATTCAACTCTAACCTCTCGAATTTCTGACGAGCCCATATTATTATCATCCTGATATTCTTCCAAATTTTTTTTTAGATTAAGGATCTTAACCTTCCCAGAGGGAATATTTTCCTTCCTTCATTTCGAAATTGCTCCACGACATTTCCTATACTTATTGGAGACTGATAGACATGATCGACAAGGAACACCTCTCCAACCACGAGCTACTGTGACATCAAAACTTTTTTTCCATTCCACCTCCTATCAAAGTGAAATTGTGATTTCATGTGGACCCCATCTTCCTGGAAAGACCCAAAATTGGCATGTGGTCGGACTCTATCATCTCCAAGTAAATTATCTCAGAATTCAGAAAAATATTATCTCAATCTTCATTACCATAGGGTTTGTCCAATTTACACCTCACAACATTAATATGTCAAACACCTCTCAATGACCAAGAATTGCCCAAACATTGAAATTCAATCAAACCACATATGAATCATGAGACTGAAATCTAAACAATAATTAGCACTCCCAAAGGATTCCTTTTGTTTCTCATGATTGCCAGAAAGTTCATTAAAATCTCTCGTAATCAACCACATATTATCCCTAGAAATCCCAAAACAGATTAATCGTTCCCACACTTGGTCTCGAAAACGAGAAATTCGTTCGCTGTAAATAAAGATTATAAAAACCTTATGTCCTTGAACACCAAGTGAAACATCAGTCATCCTCTTATCCTTATAATTAACAACATTATTATAGAAATTAGATAACATTAAATAAAGACCACCACTATTCCCGACGGATTCCATTGTAATTAAAGAATCATAACCCAAATAGGTTTGAATTATTTCCATAAAATCATTTTATTTTTTTTCACACAAAAACAAAAAAGTATGGCTTATTACTTTTCCAAATCTTTCTTAAAAAAATTTATTGTCAACTTATTGCCAACACCTTAACAATCCCAACAAAAAAATTAATCATTAAAAAAACTAAAATTTAGAGGATAAGTCCTCAGTGACGCTCTCCATAACTGACTTGGTTTTACTTGCCGGCTTCTTCGTCCTTAGCAAGAGGATAAGTTGGGCTTTCATCTTCTTGGAGCTTGCACCTTTAAGAGGAGTAATTGGCTTTGTCTTCTTAATAGGAGCTAAAGGCGGGTAAGCAGCCACAACCTCTTGAACAACATAACTATGGTCTTCCATCACCTCTTCCTACAGCTCTAGGTCACAATTAAATACTTCCTTATGTTCCACCGTGAAATCTCTTTCAGAGCCTGCTTTAACCTTTAAGTCCTCAAATGGGACAAGATAATCATCTGCATAAGCCTCATCAGTCTGATGATCATCATCATATAAAAGATCATCTTCATTCAGCTTCTCCTCTGTTAAAAAGGTACTATCAACACTCTCAACAAAATCTTTTGGATCAGCAACAATAGCATCTTCAGCCATGAAAACATCACCATCACTTTGAACTTGAGCAGCACCTATAGTAGTAGCTCAAAGAGTCTTTTTTTGCTCTTGAAACAAAGCTCTCTTAGTCTTCTTTGTGGAAGAATTGTTGGAGTGTGTTCGACTTCACACAACAGCTTTGGCTAAGGATTTCTTGTTGTTCCTTTGACAGGTAGAGAAAGGTCCTCAATTGCCATTGCCTCCTTAGGGAATTTCCTAATCTCATTAGATTCACTAAATGGCCTTTTGGAGGCTAATTTTGGTGTAGCGATACGAGAGGAAGAAGGAAAAGATTTCTCTGATACTGATGCTTAGAATTCACCTAATTGTAACCACAAAAATCAGATCCCGGATGACTTGAATGACCACCATTATTAAGAGCTCTCTTATAACTCTGAGTTATGTCCAGAAAGTTAGAGTGTTTGCGATCAGCAACCTCATCATCATCAATTCTCATCACTTTCTTACACCTTATGAGCCTCATGAGTGAGGCTGTTACAAACTAAACTAAACCCTTGGAGCTTCTCATATACATAAGTAATATGAGACTTGATTTCTGCATCAAATTCAATGAAAGACTCTATAACCAGAGGTTTAAAGCAGTCCAACTCTACAAGAACTCTTACGTTCATTAGTACGCTTCAGAACACCTAATGACTCACCAATGGTGTGATACATGATTTCAACCCAATACTCTGAAGGCACACCACATAGTTTGACCCAAAATCCAATTGATGCAGGATATCACATCTGCATTAGCCTTCCAGCAAGCTAGTGAGACCATCCATCCATCAAAATGAGTAGTACCTAACCACAACACCTCATCAATATCCTTGTCAGATTGAAAATCAAATTGAAACCTCCGCAATCCCAAATTTCTGCATGATACCCTCTGGTCTATCTGCCAATTTTTTGGCATCATAAAAACCAAAGCATTAGTATCTTGAATCCTAGGATTCGTACACCAACAAATGATTGATTTTGAGCACCTAGAAATGAGATCTGTATTATCAAACTTGGGGATCATAATTGTCATCAGCTTCAAACCATTCTTCTCCACCGACCTTGACTTTCTTAAGTTTGCCTGAGATATCTTAGGATAGACTTTTTTCAGCGTGACAGAACTTGAAATATCACAAAACCAAATAGAGAAGACGACGTCGTAAGAAAAAGGATGAAAGTGAGATAACACCAAGAATGAGAGAAAGAACTTAAATACAACAAAAATAATTGAGACAATATGGAGTCTTAAAAGAAAGGGAAATTGCATCACATGACAAAAGATAACTTCAAAATTGGCAAAGTAACAAGGAGAAAAGTAGGTTATGTTTACGGACAATTATCATTGTACATTTATAACATATTGCATTATTATCACATTATTATTTCTGTTGTATGTTTATCTTAAAATTTGTAAGATTATATTAATAGTTATCATTGTAAATTATGAGAACTCATCTTATTCATTCTAATTCTCCCTATTATTTATATATATTGAACTTGTTCTATAGTGATTTGTTATATGTACAAACAAAATCTTATACTTTTAACTATAATATTGTACGTACAAACAAAACATTATACTGTGACAGATAACATTATATGTACAAACGGAACATTATATTGCTGATTGAATATGCATAAATGAGTAAACGAAAGTTAGATTGCTAATTTTGATTCTATATTTGTCATTTTGCCAATTTTAAACTTATCTTTTATCATTTGGCTAATTCACTCTAAAAGAAATGACCAAATGTTACATATATTTGACCAAATACACTCAAATAATTTACACATAAAATCATACATTTAAGAAAGAATTACTCAAATAACACATAATTATTGTGTAATGACTCAAATAGTTTTGAAAAAAAAAAAAATTTGAAGCAGAGGGTGCAATTACTATTGCACCCTCGAA
>OVBA01008341.1:0-12704 GCA_900406435.1 Lepidium aucheri
CACAAAAACGCATAAGAAACAAATGAAAGCAATAAATAGTCTAAAATAAAACGAAAAGAAACGGAAACAAAGATAGGAAGTAGCTAAGAAGCTGCTCAGGACTCTGGCTGTCACGGTCCCCAGGTGCTCTGCGATGTCGAGGAAGGAGACGCTCTAAAGGCTGATCGTCCTCCTCATCATCATCATCAGACCGATGTCCAGCTACATCCGGTTGGCTAGGAGTCGTAGCATGCATGGAAATATGCTTATTCCGATCAGCTGCAGGGGCACTCATACATAAAGAAGCTGGGATCTTCCTCAAAGCACCCCAAATAGTCCTCTGAATCGATCTCTTCCTCCTCTCATTCTCGACTTGCCACTCTCTAAACTACTGATCCGTGAAGTCTAGTGAGTAATGAGGATTGGTTGTCGATATTCGAACCATCTGCCAAAGAAAAGAAACATAACCGAAAGAATGAGTGTGTGATCGAGAAAATTTACAAGAGTTTAAGAACTTAGGCATACAAACGATTAGTGGTTCGATTTCTATTCAACTAAACAAAATCAACATCCAGCAATGCATCAATCGAACTACAATCATCAATATCAACCTTAAAAATTCAAAAGTTCCTCTAAAAATTCTCCTTCAACCTAACAAGCAATCTCTAATCGAAATTCAATCATCCAAATAGCAAGAGGGAGTGAATTCATACTAGAACAAGGTATTCATATCAGTTATTCAATGAAAATAAACAAGAAAAAAGTTCCTCTTTACCCAATTCAACCTTCACAATCGGACTGAATATTCGAATATAGAGAGCATACCTTAGCTAATCGAAGTTATGGACTACAGAATCAGATAGATGGTGAAAATCTAAGCGGATTAGGTTTTTAAATCGTCAAAAACGGATGAAAAACGAGAGAGATATCAAGTTTTGAAAATTTTCAGAAAAAAGATTGCCCGATTTGAAACCGTTCTACGCGTTTAAGAAGACAAACCTGGTTAAGGATCGATCAATCCTATTGTTGATCGATTGATCTGTGCTCTCATGAGCAAAGAACGATTGATCCTTACCATGTATGTCAGGCAATGGATCGTACGCAAAATTGTTTCCTTGTGCTCGATCGATCCGTGCTTCACAAGTCAGTTGATGGTTCGTGCGCTTTCCTCTTTCGTGTGCCCGATCGATCTATACTTCCCAAGTCGAGCAACTGGTCGTGCGCTTCTTTTCACCTAATTGCTTGATCGTCCCCCACATCTACGATCGTGCAAAGGATCATGCGGTCCTTCACTATTCCACCGCACGATCGATCCTTGGTTGGCATGTCGTGCTCTAGATCGTGCGGTAATCCTAGCTTCTTCGATCAGTTGGGTCATGCTTGTTTAGTTGGGCAGCGGATCCTGCGCAAACCTTTAAAGCTCATTGATCGATCGATCGATGTGTGAATCGATTGATCGTTGCTCTCCAACAGCTTCCTACCTTGAAGAAAAACACAAAAACAAAAACGAATGAAAATAAAAGAAAGATGAAAAACAAACTACCTAGTAGTGGGTTGCCTCCCACTCAGTGCTCTTTTACTATGTCTAGCTTGACTCGGAGGCCATTTAGATGGCAGGATTGCTTGAGTGAGACTTGCTCACTCCTCAGACACTGATCTCTTCGATGATGAACTTCTTCAGTTGTTCATCTTTCTTGTTGATCGTCCTTCCTGAAGCATCCAGCAATGCAATAGTTCCATCGAGGCATATCTCCTTGACTGTGTAGATTCCAGAAGCATCAAAGTCGAAATTTCCTGCAAAAACTTTGATAATTAAGCCTTTAACATCATAATTTCAGAATTTATCCAGACGATAAAGGATACAAGTGTCTTGATGTTTAGCTGAGTCTTTTTCCTGCTCACGAAGCAACTCATACTCCTAATCACCGTCATTGTGTTCTTCACCATTATCACGAATCATCCCACAGAAATTACTTGATGAAGCTCAAATAAGGTATGAAACATTCTTGTCCACGTTTTGCAACACAACTTTCTAACTTAGGAAATCTAACTGAGCACCAGCTGTGTTGAGAAATGGTATTCCCAATAAGATCGGAACGTCTCCTTTTCTTGCCATCTCAACAACAGTAAAGTCTGTAGGGATCTTGCAATTCCCAACCAGAAGAGTGAAGTTAACAAGTCTGCCTCTAGGTGCTTTAGAAGATGCATCCCCAAAAGAAACTGATGAGTTATGCTCTTCCATGAGTTCAATACCAAGTTTCTGCATACTCTCCANAGAGATCACATTGATACTAGCTCCAGAATCACACAAGGCATCGCTGAAAACTAGCTTTCCAACTCGACAAGGTATAGTGAACTCCCCTTGATCTTATAACTTCACAAGCTCCTTAGGATATGGAATAGGAGGCTTGTACTTACTCTCAACTGAACTCCCTACTTCTGAGTTCACCATATTGCAAGTTTTTTTAGGATTCTTCTCAACTTTTCCAGGTAAAGCTCCTTGTGGACGTTTAATGGCTTCAGCAGTCTGAGCAACTTGGGTGTCTAGCTTCTTTATATGCATAGAAACTGACTCAAACTTCCCATTCAGATCATTGTAGATGCTGTCCATCTTAGCATTAAGCTCAGTTGTAGTCTTTTGTTGCTCAACAGCAAGTTGCTGAATCAAAGCCTCAATCTCTTCGTTTGATGTTCCAGAAACTGCTGCTGAAGGTTGTTGCTGCATCGGTGGTGTTACATAAGGCTTATATGGCTTTTGCCAGTTACTTCCTCCTGCATTCGGAACAAACAGTTTCTGATTACCCCATCGCTGACCTGAATTCTGGATGAATGGCTTTCCTTGAAAAGGTGATCCTTGAGGTAATGTCGGTGCTGGAAAAACAACATCCTGAGGGTTCTTGACGTTAGTGCTCCTGTAAGAGAGATAGTTCGGTTTCTGCTCCCTGTTCTGCCAGTTAACATAATCGACTTCTCTTTGGTCTGCAGAACCAACTGAATCATCCTGAACCTGAGCCACTTCTTTGCTGTCCTCAACCTGATTCACACTCCTCTGATTGCCATGATTCACTCGGATCAGAATATCCAACTTTTCAGCAATGTCATCAATCCTCTGAATCTCAACATTGTTTACCTATCTTGTTCGATCATACTCCCGACAATGACTTCCAGAACTTGCAGCCAAGTTATAGATCAGAGTGAAGGATTCATCCCTAGTACTAGTCATAAAGTCTCCATTGCTGGCTGCATTTAGGGAATTTTTGTACTCCCACTCGATTCCACTATAAAAAGTGTTGAGCAGCTGGTCATCCGAGTACCCACGATGTGGACAATCTCGCTGATACTCCTTTAAACGTTCCCATGCTTCATTCAGAGATTCCCCAGATCGTTGCTGAAACGATGAAATCTTGCTCCTGAGAGCCGTAGTCTTGGATTTAGTGTAGAACACGCTGCTCAAACTTGAGCCCATGTGGTGAGTGATCCCGGAGGTAATGAGCGCAGCCATCTAGAAGCTTTGTCTGAGAGTGAATGGTGGAAAAGCTTACACTTCACATAATCAGCAGGAACACCATTGGAGCTTGTGGTGCCACATATGTCTTCGAAATTCTCTATGTGATCCATAGGATTCTCACCTGGTAGTCCATTGAAGACATACTACTTAGCCAACCCAATAAGCTAATGTTTAATCTCATAATCATTCCTCTCAATCACAGGAGGTGGAATTGCTGAGCCATTTGATAATAGGTGTGTGGGGTGTCCATGTCACCTATAGCTCTGCGCTGAGCCGGTTCTCGAGCTCTCCTAATCTCGGCCAACTCTCTCTACAGCTGCTGTACCACTTTGGCTATCTCCTGCGGATTCTGTGGCTGATTCTCTGGAGTGTTCATGTTTCTAGCTTTTCTGTTCGATCTTTTAACTCTTGCAAGCTCTTGATTATCAAAGCTGATTAGATTATCAGAACCTTGACTTCTGGTCATACACCTGAAAAGGAACAAAAAAGAACAAAAGAAAAACGTAAATAACGATATAGATTTAAAACTGTAAATAGAAAGTCAAAAGGCAACTAATAGTTCCCCGGCAACAGCGCCAAAAACTTGATACAACGATTTTTAACCCTATATCCTACTGCAAGTGCACAACAAACGTAATAGTACTTAGGGGTTGAATTCCACAGAGAACCAAGTCACACTTTTATCAAGATCAGAGAAATAAATACTAACAACTTAACGTGGGTGTAAACAATAAAATAAAGCAACCAGATATCAGGTATTCATTCAGGAGTTAGAGCTCTTGTCAGGGAAACTATTTAGGAACTANATTTAGGAACTATTCTAACCATATTCTCAGCTTGAACATAAATGAAGGTAACCAACTCTTATTGAATCTACCCCTCTACTAGTAATCTAAAGATCCTAACTCTCGGTGGTTTCAGATTACAAATAGGCTTTATTGTTTAGGTTCAATTACCCACAACCCAACCTAGCATCAACTCTCGTTGGTAATGAAGGAATTGCTCTTCTAATCTAGTTCTGGTTCTTAACAATCTTTTGGAAAGTTAATAAACTAAAATCATTGACTAGGTGATCAAGCTAATCTATGCATTAAACTCAAGTATTAGAAGGAGAATGTTCCAATTATCAATCCTATATGTTCCCTTACATTTGAATTGTAAAACCCTAGAACCCCTAAATCCGATCTAAGATCTACTCAGACATTGAACAATGAACAAAGCAAATCATGATGAACTGAAACTGAAATTGCATTAAGAAATAATAATAAGGTTCAGAAATTCTTCTCAAGTATGAAGAAATCTTCTCCTTAGCTTACAAACTCTAAAACTGCTGTNGAATATAGGGTTCAGAAATTCTTCTCAAGTATGAAGAGATCTTCTCCCTAGCTTACAAACTCTAAAACTGCTGTGAAAATTGTTCTCTATAAGCTCAAAGATGACTTACAAAAATAAATTAGGAAAAAAGTATTTATAGGTTTCAAAACAAGATCTGAAAAATCGTGAAATTAGGTTTCTTCAAAGGGCATTGATCAATCGATCCTTGTGTTGATCGATCATTCTTTGGGTCTTGAGTCGATCTTTCAGAAGCCAAGTCGTTCTTCAGATCGAGCGCATATTTCTCGTTAAAGCTCTGATGATCGATCTTTGTGATGACCGATCGAACCTCTCTCTCGTGGAGAATACCCGAAAATGCTTCAAACTTCTCCAAAGTTCACCTTCAAGCATGATTCCAACTCTGAATGTTTTTAACCTGAAATCTCAATAAAACACAGACAAATTCCCCAAATACAACCATAATAATGAGCTCAAAACTGACAAAATATAACGAATATCACTTACGCACCCCGAAAAGATCAAACCAAGACGTAGTTCTCAGTACATACTTACGTATAATGCGTTAAGTAACATATCTACTTCACTGAGTTGGCGAGTCTTTAATAATAGTATTATTTCAGGTTGATGGAATTCCAACTTCAAGGAATCGTTGCTCCATCAATAGTAGCGATCTTGTAAACCCCTGGTTTTACGACTTCTTAAATGATGTACGGTCCTTCCCAATTTGTGCCGAGTTTCCCGCATTAAGTTCAGCCTTGTTTTCAAACACCTTTTGAAGTACAAGATTTCCTACCCTAAAGTATCTTCCTCGTACTTCTTTATTGTAATACTTTTAGGCATGTTGTTGATAGTTTTGTACTCGGAGAAGTGCTTCGTCGTGTTCTTCTTCCAATTCGTCAATGCTGTTTCCCATAACATCATTATTAGAATCTTTGTTTTTGGGGAAACGTTCTTGGCGTAAAGTCGGTACAATTATCTTGGCTGGAGCCATTGCTTCCATTCCATAAGAAAGGGAAAATGGAATTCGTCCAGTTGAGCGTCTAGGTGTAGTACGATGTGACCATAACATGCCATCCAACTCGGATGCCCAACTTCCCTTCTTTTCAGAAATTCTTTTCTTCAGACCATCGAGAATATGTTTATTTGTGGTCTATGCTTGATCGTTTCCTTGTGGGTTCTGAGGAGCAACTTGCTTACTCGGATATTCCTTCTGGCGTAAAAGTTGGTGAACTTTGCCGAGATGAATTGAGATCTGTTGTCTGTCATAATCTCGTAAGTTAACCCATGTCGACAGATGTTATTCTTCCATACAAATCTGATCACGTTTTTATTCTTGTTATGAGAATAAGCCTCTGCCGCGACTCACTTTGAGAAATAATCAGTCATGACATGCATGAAGCGCTTTTGTCGAGATGATGGTAATGGCACAACTATATCCATTGCCCATCTCATGAACATATAAGGCATGATTGTTGAGGTTAGCGCCTTGGTAGGGGCGTGGATGATGTGCCCCATGTCATTAAAATTTATCACCTTTAGTCGTGTATTGAGCACAATCTTTTGCCATGGTCGGCCAATAGTAACTAAGTGTCCTGATCTTCTGAATAAGTATTCTTCCACTGTTGTGGTTTCCACCAGCTCCGTCATATGTTTTTTTGATGATCTCGTCAAATTTCACCATGAACGCAAGTAAGTAACACTCCTTCCGTACTCCTTTGATAAAGCTTCTCGCTGACTTGGGCATAGAAACCAAAGTTGGCTTTAAGACGACTTGCAGACCATCTATTCTCTCGCTTTTCATAGTCAAAGATATATACGATGATCTCGTCTTGCCAATGAACCTTTGGTTTGCTAATCTCCTTGGCGTCTGCCATCTCGGTATTAGATTCATCCTGAATGTCGTCTATGACCAGGTATCCTTTTGGTAAACTTATACTCGGGCGATCTATACTTTCTACTAGTATTATTTGTCACTGAATAAGGTCTGTTGTTGATGCAACAACTATTAGAGCGTCGGCAGAGGTGTTCTCGGATCTGGAGATTTTATTGATCTTGAACCTCAAATCCTTAATTAGCTTTTTAACGATTTTAACATAAGCTTCCATGCGACCATTCTTTGTGTCGTATCCCCTGTTAACTTGGTTAACGACTAACTAAGAATTACAATAACAATTGATGTTGGTTACTCCAACTTCTTTGGCCAACTTTATTCCTACGATCTATGCTTCGTATTTTGTTTTGTTGTTGGATGACGGGAATGCAAGTCGGAATGATTGCCTTAAAACTTTACCCGTTGGACTCTTTAGTCATATGCCGACTCCCGAACCATGCTGAGACGAAGATCCATCTACAGATATCTTCCATGTTTGAAGAGCTTTATCCAACTTTAGAGGCTCCAGATTGGGGGATAGCTCAATTAGGAAGTCGGCTAAAACTTGAGACTTCGCACTTGTTCGTGTATTAAACTCGATGTCATATTCGCTTAACTCGATTGCCCACTTGGTCAATCGCCCTGATTTATTTTGACTTTGTAGTATTGTTCGCAGTGGTAATTTGTTAATACTATAACGGTATGAGATTGGAAGTAAGATGACAACTTCCTTGCCAAGGTGACTACCACTAATGTGAGTTTCTCTATAGTCGGATAACCTAGACTCGACTCCGTCCAATGACTTGGTGACGTAGAAGATCGGGTGTTGAGTTCCTCTGTCATCTTAAACTAGCACGCCGCTCACCGCTGATGTAGAAACTGCAATGTATAAGTATAATTATTCTCCGTTTTCAGGTTTCGTGAGGATTGGTGGTGTTGTAAGATATTCCTTCAACTCGGGAAAAGCCTTCTCGCAAGTCTTGTCTCAGTTAAGCTCCTTATTTTGACACAGCAAATTGTAGAATAGGAGACATTTATATGTTGAGCGTGATATGAAATAGTTTAAGGCCATTATACGACCTGTTAGCCTCTTTACTTCCCATTTATTCTTTGGAGAGGGCAATTCTTGGATTGTCGTGACCTGTTTTGGGTTAGCCTTGATTTTTCTTTGAGTGACTACGTATTCAAGGAACTCCCCTTAGGTTATTCTGAAAGTACATTTTGCCGGGTTGAGCTTCATCTGGTACTCGTTCAGTTTTTGGAAGCATCTGGCTAAATGATTAATATAATCTTTTGCCTTTAATGACTTGACCAGCATATCCTCTATGTATACTTCCATCGTTTGCCCGAGTTGGTCGGCAAATATCTTATTCCACCAACCGCTGATAGGTTGACTCTGCATTCGTTAACTCGAATGACGTGACTTTGTAAAAATAAGTTCCTTGCTCCATGATGAATGAAGTTTTCTCTATATCATACGGATGCATCCGAATCTTCTTGTATCCCAAGAAATCGTCCGTAAACAAAAGAAGATCATTCCCTGCGGTTGCCTCGACAATTCAATCGATGTTTGGCAATGGGAAACTATCTTTAGGTCGGTAAAGTCGACACATAGTCACCACTTTCTGTTCTTCTTCAGAACGACTACCGGGTTGGCTAGCTATTCCGGATATTGAACTTCAGCGATTGATCCGATCGTAATTAGCTTTTTGACCTCATCGATTATGACCTTTGTTCTTTTTGGTCCGAGATTCCTTTGTTTTCGCTTGATTAGATTGTATACCAGATCGACATTTAGCCTGTGGCTTGCAATCAATGGATTGATTCTAGGCATGTCACTTGTTGCGTCTGCAAATGTTGTCACATTCTTTTTCGGGAGTCGAATTAACTTGCCTTTGATAGGCTTGCTCAAGTCGACCTTGATGTTTACACATTTTGAGGAATCTGTGAAATCGATGTTGATGAGTTCTACGGTTGATTGATCTGGTTGTTTGGGAGTAGGTGGTTCAGATAACGCTCTGCTTCCTACTGACGCGGTGATCATATATGATTTATTCTGCAGTTTTAACTCGGCAATGAAGCAAGTTCTAGACATCTTTTGATCTCCTTTAAGTGTGTAAACTCCACCACTTGTTGGAATTTTAACACATTGATGATAGCTGGATGGTACAACCATCATTGTGTGTATCCAGGGTGTTCCCAGGATCATGTTGTAGATAAGGGGTTTGTCTACAACGAGTAACTTGATCTATCATGTGATCCATGCAACTCGGACTGCTAGTTTCACTGTTCTGAATATGCTGATTATACTTCCATCGAATGCGGTCAAAGTCCAGTCCACCGGTTTGAGTTGAACATCTGGTAGTGCCAACTTTTCTAATGTCTCCTTGAAGATAAGATCCACTGAACTCCCAGTATCGATGAGAATTCGTGAAACATCATAGTCGGCAACTAGAAATTTGATGACTATGGGATCGTTGTGCGGAAAACTAACTCCTTTAACATACTCAGCCGTGAATGTTATTGCCGAGTCTACTGTCCGTGTATTCTCCCTAAAGGTTCTAGATTACTCAAAGCAACAATTTTCCGCTTGTATTTCTTGATCAAATGGATGGTGTCATCACATAATTCTAATCCACCCATGATTACACTGACAACTACCTATGGGTCACCAGACTCGGCGTTGTCCCCAACCATTTTGTGTCGCTTGGCTGTTTCCGATGTGTTGCTCTTCAGACATACTGACTTGAAAGCTGCTTCGCGCAAATTGGGTTTTTTCCTCTTTTGTGCCTTAAACTTCTGAGTCTTTTCCTCAGAAACCGTCAATTCCCCCTTACTGAATTTTTCGGCGAGGAATTTTAGCAACTGTTTGCACTTTGAAGTCGAATGACCTGCTTTGTTTTGAAACATGCAGTACTCGCTTCAGTTGTAGATGTTGTTGAATGGCTTTATAGGAGGGTTCTACTCTCTTTGACTTAAAAAGCTATTGTCGAGTTTGCTTTTCCTCTATTGTATTGTCTTGGCTCATAGTGCCCTTCTTTTGGCTCTTTTGTTGCCGATGTTTCTTGGTTTTGGGCGAGGATTTGCTTTTCCTCCACATAATATGCATGTCTGGCTGCTCTATAGAGAGCATCTGAGATTGTACTAGGCCGATTTACAAAAAGATCCCGCTTGCGAGCTTCGTCGGTTACCATTTCAGTTCGGAGAGATTCAATAGCCATGTCATCACTGACTTTTGCCTTTGTCAGGATTTTCTTGAAGCGTCTGAGGTAAAACTTCAAGGGCTCGTCAAAACCTTGCCTCAAGGATCTCAAACTCTCTGTTAAGGTGTCCTGTTTGACGAATAAGGCATATTGCTTCATGAACAGTTTGGCAAGTTGGTTGAAGCTCTCAATTGATCCAGCTAGCTACTTGGTGAACCATTCCAATGCGCCACCGGTCAAGTTTTCAGCAAAGTGCTGACAGTAGGCTGCGTCTTTGTGGTCTAGGATGTAGTTGGTCCCGTTCATCATGATGTTGAATAACGGTCATGAACTCTACTGGATCTGTGTTCCCATCATAGGAAGGGCATCAAATCGTAACCCTCTGTTTACGGAGACTCTTCTCAATCTCGACGCAAACGACAAATTTTGAGCTTGAGCTTGGATTCTTCCTATCTTGAGTGCCGAGCTGGTAGCTTGATGGAATTTTGACCTCATGTCGTTCATTATCTTTAATACGGTTGTAGCGTCCAAAGTTGATGGGGCATGCTGTCCAGGCATGCTTTGCATTATAGAATGCTCTGGTACCAAGGTGTTCACTAGTTGCGGACTCGGTATTACTCCAAATAGGTTCCTTTGCACATTGGCCAGTACTTCTCCATGCGGCCTATTGACGTGTATAGTCGGAAAACTACTCTCATTCATGCAAGACTCGATTTTGTAGAATCTCTCCTCGCTTGTTCGACAGGAAGCCTCATGTTGTGCGATCAGATTGCGCACTAAGATTCCAAGTAACGGTGATCTCGGAGGCGGTGCGGGAAGATCTGTGTCTTCGCAAGTTTCTTTGCGATTCTCCACCTGAGTCCGAGTTGAATTCAAAGATGACCCGTTCGCTAGGTAAATGTCCTCCTGAGGGTGAGATTCCCTTCGTTTTGGTGAATTGATGGTGATTTCGCCTTCGACCATCCTTTCTCACTAAGAACCCTCTTTTGCTTGTGTGAAGATGTCCTTCGATATCTTTCCCCACAGACGGTGCCAACTGTTAGAATGGGTCTAGCACAATAAATTCTAGAATCCAAAGTTCCTTATAAAAGGGGGAAATAATGGGCAAGAACACTTGTGAGATAGATTGGAGCAAAAGTAGTTAACTTTGACGAGTAGAGATGATTGTCGAATAGAGTGTTTTTATTAGCTTGATGTATGTCAAAAAGCCGATCCTTCTTTCGAAGGACCTACTCCTCTATTTATAGCTCATAGAGACGGTTACATAATAGAGAAAATAAAGGAAGATTTCAAATCTTGTTAATAAGATCGTATCTAGAAGATTCATGCTAGATTTTTGAAAATTTTCCATGACGGAATAGGAAAATTTCCATTTTTTGTTTTGCTGATGTGTCATCCGTCTTCTCTTCAAGTTCGAAGAACTTTCCGAGACGAGATTTTGCCGAGTTGATGAGGATATTCGAGTTGAAGCTTCGATGCTTTCAACTAGTTTGTTTCTTAGTATTTGACCTATTGTTTCCCGTGGACCAAAGTACGATCTCGGATCCCTCTCCAACATTATATTGATTGATACAATTATTACAATCAATTATAATAATTGATATTAGTCTTAACATCATTTATTACATGTGTCACAAGTTAATAACATTTACTAGTAAATGATTAAAATAGTTGCATCATTTTTCTAAATTGACACAAAACATTTGAGTCACCACATTGAGAATCATTTATATTAATGATGTGAATTGTAATTATATCAATCAAAACTGATGTAAATGTATAAAATAAATGACATAATATAGATGATTTTTTGTGGTGATGAATTTTAAAATTATTAGAAGTGGTATGTTATTTTTAGAATTGATATTGTTATTATTAGTATTGGTATTGTTACTTATTGGATTTGAATATTAGAACTAATCGATATTGTAGTTTTAATCAATGGATAATTGGAGAACCAAAATGGTAAAAGTGGAATGGGGAGGAGAGAGAATTCGAGAAGTGGAATGGAAAGGAGAGAAATTTTTTAAAAAAATTGAATTTGGTGCTAGAATGATAAATTTTGGAAAGAATTACTAAAATGGTGCATATTTTATATGTAATTACTCATATGGTGCATGAAATTTTTCATTTTTGGAACAAAAATTGAAAAGACACATAAGATTTGGCAGTTTCGTTTTATTACGAAACTGCCATCAAAAATATTAAAAAAAAAAACAAAAAATCACAAAACCCTAACTTATCTTCTTCCTCTTTCCTTTTTTTTTTCCTGCCGATCCTCTTCTTTCTCTCCTCCTCTCCTCCTCCTCTCCTCCTCCTTTTCTCCTCATTTTCTCCTCCTCTTCTCCTCCTCTTCTCCTCCTCTTCTCCTCTTCTCCTCTTCTCCTCGTCACTCCTCTGCGATTTTCATCTTTTCCTCTTCTCCTCTCCTCTGCAATTTTTGGCTCGTCGTCCTCTTCTCTCCTCCCCGTCGTGATTTCCGTCGCCGGCAATGAACTAGGTGAAAAAGCCTCTTCCTCTTGCTCATTTCTTCAATCCATTTGTGTTGTTTGTTCTAAAAGTCTAAGTAAATAGCATAAATTATAGATTTCGTGTTTAAAACTAAGATTTAAGAATGGTTGGGGTAAAATCTCTGAAGCTTTCCTATAGTTTTTGAAGTAATTTCAGAGAACTTGATGAAATCTTTGAATTTTGGATGTTTACTTTGTGGAGTTATTGTTATCGATGGTAGACTTTATGGTGGACTGTAACAAGAGTATGGTAGACTTTGTATAACAAGAGTGTGGTTAACGATTTACTAGACTTGGGA
>OVBA01008342.1:0-12699 GCA_900406435.1 Lepidium aucheri
TGTCACAACTTAAAGTCATGGTCGGGAATGTATTAACTTCTTCTTCTCTTCTCGTGGCGGTCTTAGATGTTTTAACAAGAGTTCCCGAACGTGTGTTAGAGAGGAAAATGGTTCAACGACAAGGCAAGGCAACTACGATGGTTTTGGTGAAGTGGTCACATTCCGATGAAAGTGAAGCTACNAGGCAACTACGATGGTTTTGGTGAAGTGGTCACATTCCGATGAAAGTGAAGCTACGTGGGAGTCGTTGTTTGATCTTAGGCGACGGTTTCCTTTTTTGAACCTTGAGGACAAGGTTCTTGAGCAAGGGGGATTTGTTATAGGGAAGTTGACGATAGAGTTTCACAATGACTTGATGTGCAAGACACGTTTGGAGAAATTGTTAAGAGATTCTCGGAGATTCACCTATGATCTTATCTCTTCGTATTAGTTTTATCTTTTCGTATTTTCCATTTCTTTTCCTTGTTAGTTCTATTTAAAGGCATTGTTAGCCTATTGTTTAGTTTACAATTAATTTTTCCTAATCTTTGAGATTATAAACTTGAGACCTAATATTCGTATTAGTGAATCCATTCTTTTGTTCTCCCTAGAACATTGGTTTGAAGTTGTTAGTTTCGATTAATCTATATCAAGTTCATAATCTCAAACTTCGATTTCTATTACTCTGTTTTGGTGGGAATACGAATAACGTTAACAGCCTTCTTTGGCCGCATTGATTCTGAGTCCTTAAATTTCTTCCACAAATTACTCAAGCCAATAATGACTTCCCTTCACTGATCTTTAAATCCTCAAAATTGCTTTGCCAACAAAACCGAATTAAACTCCTTGATAACTCTAAAGCCTACGCCACTTTTAGTTTTCCTTTTACAATAGTTTTTCACATTTAACCCATATTTTCACACATTTTTTATATAATTCTTATTATTCTCATACTGTTTGAGTAAAAAAGGTTATCTTTTTAGATTACTTTAGCTGATTATATTTTCTATTTTACAACGAAAAAATCCCCGAACTGTATCAAAACATTTCCATAACTTGTAGCCACTGTCCCAAAATCTTATGCTGTCTCCATCTTGTTCAAAACATATCGGAGACGTTTCCCCATCCCCGAGATGTTTCAAGGTATAAAAAACTATGTAGTATTCTTCAACGTATTACGCTGAGTCAATAAGGGAAACAAATATGCAGTAGAACCAGTATGTTTTCTTGCAATGCAACACCATACAATCAAAGACCAGGCCTAAAGTAGGATACTGAAAAATTTAGAAACACTTACACTTATGCGAAAAATGAAGAAGATGAAGTAAAAATTTTAGGATAATGCAGCACACACACAATATGAAGAACAGTAAAGAATGGGAATATGCTATATATCACAAAAAATTTGTTTACACAAGGACAACATAGCAGCTCTCATAGATCCTGCCTTCCTTGATTCCAAGCTTTTTATCATACAGCAATTGGTGTATCCTGCAGAAGCCAGTTAAATCAGTTTTTCTTGTCGTGTCTCAACGGAGGAGCTAAAGACATCAGATTATAATTTGCCCTCACAGTCGATAAAACTCAGAACTAGTACTAGTAAGTCAATTTGGTTAAATAAATAACAAAGTTTTGAACACTTAAGAGAATTGCGCAATGATAATGATAAATGTGGATTGATTTGAGGACTCACTTTGGAATTCATATTTGAGACGGCTAGATTCAACTTCTCTTTAGTTTTCGAGCCAGCAACCTGACCTACTCTCGCAACTTTACTGAAAGCGCCACTAAACCATGCAGCTCCAGCAGTCACATACCTATTTGGAAGCAGAATCGAAAATATAGTGGGCTCATCATAGTAACGATGACAATGACCAAATCATGAAGTTCTCAGAACACCAAACTTTTGAAAGTAGAGTTGTCCGAGATGGAAACAATAAGACAAACAAATGGGGATATTGATTATTGCCATACTAATCTATAAGCAAGAGGGATGGCTAAGAAATTCTGTTCCAAAAAAAGACTCAGAAGAAAAGAAATTCTATACCTGCTTGATTTGACAGCTGAACCGGTGTCATTTAACTTCTTCTCGGCTGCAAATATTGCTGCCATGGTTTTATCGGAGACCTGAAGCTTTTGATCAACTGATTTTACTTTCTCATTAACTGCAGAAATCCCTACAGTCAACTTTTCTGTAAGCCCAACTCTCTTGTCAAAAGATGAAACTCTGGCAGTAGCATTGGCCCTTAGTTGATGCTTCTCGTCAAAAGCCTTGGCTTTATTCACTGCATCTTGTCGAAGAGCAGATCCTTTCGCCAAAACAGTTGCCACCACATCTTGCGCTTTGCTAACATATGCTCTACCACTTCCATCCGCAGTAGTTTTGGTCTGCAAATCGAGCTTATTTTACATTGTCGATGAAACACATAACAAATTAAGAATATATCACACAAGCTAGCTCGTTCTTGTAACTTTCTGCTAAAGACTCGCTATGAAGTGAATGAGTTATAACAAGAAAAAGCTAATGGAATTGATAAGTTGTGAGGTTCAAATCATTTTTCAACGCAAGTGACCAGTTGTTCTATATCCTATCAAAAGTTTAAATAAAAATCCGAGAGAACAAATAGAATAAGAAGACAGAAAACCACTGTAAAATTAATATTTAACAGTGAAATCATAGAAATGTTTCTGCATGAAACAACACCCAAATATTTTCCTAACCTGGCGTGTTGGTGTAGTACTTTCTGCAATATTCAGGGGCATCGCGTTGTCCACCATTCTTACTTCCTGAATGAACAGAAACTTAGATATTATTCACTATTCAGAGAACACTTGAGGAATAATATGATTCAAAATAACACACAACCTGCATTTCACGCCTAGGTACATAATTTTCAGCTTTAGTTATTGTAACGATCTGGTCCACAATCGTCGCACCCTGCAAGACATATGTAGGTTCTGTTAGCAGTTAAATGTCTAGAAGATTTCCATCAGAGTAGTTAAACCAACATACGCTTAGACATCCTCACAAGTATCTATAAGCGTTAGCAGAATTGATAGAGAAATAGCGAAAAATTTCTACTATGTTTCATGAATGGATTAGGAGTTTGTTACAAAGATTAACACAAACTCACTAAACCTGTATACATACATTGAAAAAGATTTAACGGAAACTTGCTTTATAACTCACAACATGTTAATAAAATCCCAAGGCAGAAGTCCCTTTAAACTTTGTTGACCAGTATCCTTTAGATACACAATTCTCCTTTATCAAACAAAAGCTACAAAATTTATTGCTCACTATCTAAGTGTCGGTGAAAAAGACATAATTATCAGCTCAATGAAAACAGATATTCGAGTTACATACCGATAATAACAACGCAATTTCAAGGGCTTTTGGATCAGTAAACGTAACAAATGCGATTCGAGAATGTCCAGCTTCTGTTCCCCTGAAATTCCCAATATCATTAACGCTTAAATTAGGTCCAACATCTTTAGAAACTTACCAAAGAAAAAACTTAAACTAAATTAAAATTCAGTAAGAACAATAATTAATCGAAATAGTGAAGAAAACTAAAAAAAACCCCAAAAAACCTAACACCAGACTAAAAGAAGACAAGTTACTTTTGAAATTCTACGTGCTCTATGTCGCCTGAAAAGGAGAAAAACTCGTAAATCTCCCTCTCCGTCGCTAGATCTGAGAGATTACATACTTGAACACTTCTCGTCTGCGTCGAATTCGAAGAAAACAAAAAATCAAAAAACCAAAGTTTTTAGCTCAAGAATCGGTATACGGAATTGAAATCTCGATTGGTTTCTCTTTAAGTAAAGTTTAAAGCATCATCACCTGCATTGTTGTTGAAACTTTGGCTGCGGAATACAGAGAGAATATTTTGACGAAGAGAGAGAGAGAGAAGAAAGATTTGAACAGCCCAAAAACGTCACTTTGTCCAGCTAAGCTATATTATCTCTGGCTAATTGTTTGAAAATTTATGTATTTTATCTTTTTGTGTTATGCCCCACTTTTATTAATTGTTTTCCTTGAAGTCCTCTTAAGGGTGAATCAAGTCAAATGCACCTAATTCAAATAGTAAGTACTAAAGGGCAGCTCTCTCGAGCAGAGTCTAGTCGATGACAACTCTTTCAATCATTATTACACAATGTAGATTGAGTTTAGAAGAATTATGATGATGATGTTGTTGATATCAATTTTTTGCTTTAGGATAAGTACTTCTTGGGTTCAAAACTTGATAATTCAATGTGCTTGTAAAATTTTAAGTTGGGCATGTGGTATGGACGGTTAATCAACATCAAACCAAAATAACCCACACGTAGGTGCAATTAGTAATTTAAAATGTAATTCAGATTGTCTTTGAAATTGTCTGCACACGACAAAGTTTGGATATAATTATAGTTATATTGAAATTTGAGATGGAATGTTTTTTTTGTCAATAAAATGATCGACAAAACCTAATCGATAGCCTAAAATCGCTTTTTAATCTACTATTGTAATGGAGAAAGATCGAAAACTTGATACTATAATTATGAGCTTGATTATCCTAACCACCAAACTAGAAAGAAAAAATTTGTTTTCTTGTTTAGCCCTTTTTTCTTATTTCCCATAAAAAAAGAAAATCATCCCAATAGATTATATAATTCAACGTAACTTCAGAGAGAAAAGAATGCAATATTATTAAACCTAGCAGAGCTATTTTAGATATGGTCTCGAGAGTGGTTGACTGGCCACTGGAGGCCCCTTCAGCTCTGCTCCCTGTTCTTCTGTTCCCTTCATGTCTTGTTGTTTTGTCTTAGGCTACGGGTTTGATTTGTTGGTTCTTTTTGTGTCAAATCGGTGGTATGGAGCAATTTGACGGTGTTTTTGTCTCAGTTCTCGTGGTTAATTGCGGTTCTGCCGGTAGCAATGTTCGACCTTTGATGGTTTTGTCTCCAACTTGCGTTGGCTGAAGTTCTTGTGTTTGCTGGATTTTGTCTTCTGCTAGTTTGGTCCCGATTTGTACCTTCTTTTGCCTTTAGTCTAGCTTTTAAACTAATAACTTTTAGTTTGTTGGTTAGATTTCATATATGGTGTTGCTAGGACGTGTTAGACTACCCTGAGTTAATCGTTTAGGTTCTCATTGTTGGTTTCGATATGTTGTTGTGTTTGTCTCGTTCGAGTTAGTTTCGTCTGCGTGGAGATAGTTATGCTCCTTGTTAGCATTCTTTACACTTGATCATGGTCTCTATCTTTTCTTAGGTTTTACAAGGTGTCAAATGGTCGACTATGTTTTTGACTTCACCATTTTCTGGAAGATCTGTGAGATTTATTCTTTCAAAAAGTAATTGTCTAATTCTTCATTGTGTGGTACATTTATTCATTGTAGGAGGTTTTGTTATCGATTTAGCTTCATTTTGTTCTCTGGTGATATCGATTTTCAGTTCAAGGTTGCCTAGTTTCCTTTTTAAGATTCTTTAGGTTAGTCCGTAATATTTTAAAATTTTTTTTTGGTTCCATATCCGTGGTTATTTTGTTTATCGCCGGCTTAGTAAGTGAACAATACGTGTATCTTTCCTATCAAAATAGAAAGTAATCTTCGGTGGGAGAAAAAAAAAATTCAACGTAACCACAATAAACAAAATATTATTTACGAATAATAATTTGCTGATATAATTTATAAAGGAAATACAGTATTCACCAAAGTCGCGTTTTTGAATCGTCAAAGAACAAAGGCTTCAGTTTCAGTATTTGGATAGAATTATGGATAATGGATAACGAGAGCTGATATTAGACTCTTCCTCTCCGATTGAGAGGTCCAAAATAGTAAGAGAATCGCTGGGAACTAACTAGGTATATTTTCTCTATACTCCTTCGAAGAGCTTTTAGCAGAAACAAGGATCTCTTTGACAAAGTATGGAATCGAAGCACATAAAAACACTATTCATTGTATTTTAACTAATTCAAATGAATCTTTATATCTGTGGATTCCATCATCGAATTCAAAGGACAAGATATACATTAAAGACACGGTTTTGGCTGAAGAGAGACACTGTTGATCCCCAACTATCTTCATTCATCAATGATCCAGACTTCATATATGTAGTCATAAATTAAAAAGAAAAACATACAATAGAAACATAAAGAGATATATTTAGGCGTTTAGGTCCTTTCTCAAAGCATTAGAAGACATCGGGATGGTACCTCCCCGGGATAGAACTGTTCTGCTGAGCTTGTTTTAGATGAAGCGTCAGAGCATAGTTGTTCACCTGTAAAGAGCAATCAATACAATATTCAGATTTAATCGTGTCAAAAACAGCAGAAATAGATTTGTATAATCTAGGGTGGTCAAGACAGACAGACCTCCAAGGTTCTCAACTGTTCCTGGTATTGAGTGACTAGTTGTCTCAAATGCTGCAATTCCTGACTCTGATCTTCAGATTCTTTCTGCCGCCTCTGTTGAGTCACTACTGCTCTTTTGAGTAAACTGTTTTCTTGTACTATGGCTTCTAATTGCTGCCTCAGCATCATGTTTTCCTGTTAAGCAAAGAAAAAATATTTATCTCCAGCAACAGCACTAATCATCAATGAAGACTGAAGAAAGAAACAAAAAGAGGGAGATCTAAAATCGCAGAATGATAGATGAAACACCTGTTGGAGACTTTGCGTTGCTTCAGCACCAGCACGTGCAGTGATAGACTTCTCCAAAGCTTCCAATGCTCTTGCAGCACGGGCTTTAGCATCCTTCATGTCAGAAGCATTCATCATTTCCCTAACAAAGAGCTCAACCCACTCAGTGCCGTCCATGTTCAAGACATTTGGTTCTCCATTAGATAAAACTCCCTCCTTAGCTGATCCTGCGAAGATTTATAAATCAAAATCTGTTGAGGGTGTCTGAGAATTATGCACAAACAGTGAAACTAGTAAAGTTGATCACAAGAACCACTAAAGCTCAGGTGTTGAAAAACAAGTTAAGACTTTTGAGAAATCTATTAACAACTGTAGGCAAAGAGGAAGAATCTCGCGACTATACTATACTTAAGATTCAAACATTAGTGATTCTATATAAGATAACACAGGACGCTGACTCCATAACTACCTTGCGGCTGAGCTTCAACATTTGTTTCCTGGATTACAACAGTAGCTTGGTTGGTAGCAGAGTCTGAAGTCTTATTGGCAGATTCTAGACGAAGCTGATTCAAACACCTAATGGCTGAATCCAGATCATCTCCACATTCCTCGATTGCCCGCTCGAGAATCTAACACACACACACACACACAAATGTCAACAATTATATAACCAACAACCATCACAGACATCCATAGATATGCTCAGAACTGTTGATATACAATAGATCAATCATCACGTTTCCATGATTTCACTTCAATACTAGGGAGAAACATCATCAGGAAAACAAACCATAGAGTAATCATAGAGTAATCACGTTTGCATAATTTCATTTCAATATCTGAGATAAACCTAATCAGAAAAAGAGGTTCCTTTAATCCATCGAAATAACAAAGTCAACAAAAACCATCCGATTAAGTTTCAAAATAAAACCTTGAAAATCCGAATCTATATCCATAAAGCAAATCAGATAAAAGCTTAAAATATAAAATTGACCTGCTTATCCATATCGGGGAAAATCGCGGCGAGGTGATCGAGAAGAAGGGAAGCAGCAGGCGGAATCGGAGGAGAAAAACGAGCGGGAGAAGAGGAAGAAAAGCAACGAATTTTCTTGGAGACGGGAGGAGAAGCGGTGGCCAAGTCCTCGAACAGAGATCTCTTCCCGCAAACAATCGCAGACATGTTATCTGCTTCCCCCTTCTTCTTCTTCCTTCAGATCTCACCTTTCCTTTTTATCTTCTTCTTTTTTTCCTTGAAACCAAGAGAAAACCCTTGAGAACAAGTCTTTACTTCTATCGGATCTTACAGAATTTCGCATCTAAATGGATCCAACATGTTTAGAACTCCCACCCGTCTAATTGGTGAATTGTAATTTTCTTTTGGGTCGTCCATCATGTTAAATTTCATATAGCCCCAATTTCAAACGAATTCTAGGGATAGATGGATTCACCTAATTTAAAAGTTAAAATCTTTATTTCACCCAACTCAAAAATTGAATATTATATTTCACCTTAATCGTAAATTGAATAAGAATTACACACAAATCGGAATTAGGATCGGTTTACTCTAGACCAATTACCAAATTATTCCAAGAATTTAACCAAATTGGTAGATTTGACCAATTAAAGACCCATTTACATATAACCTGAGCCCGATTAGTTTTGTAAACCAAAACAAAACAAAAATTCCCAATTCTCCTTTTTCTTTCGTTCGAACCCTAAAATTTTATAAATCTAGAAACGTTAAGTCTCTTCTAATTGGTGGAAGTTGATGTCACTTGTCGAGTACACAGACCACATTCTCGGTTACAATTTGGGTCGTCATCGTCCACCAGATTCAGATGAGGAAGATAATCTGGAGTAAGAAGAGCTCACTATCGAAGAAGCTGAAGAAGCTACAGTTGCTTTCGTGGAGGAGCACCTATTCTTCATAATGTTTATCCAGAGACCGATAGTGAGGATGAAGAAAGTCAACAAAGTCGAAGAACCGATGATATGAGAAGAAGAGGCAACAGTTCACCCAAGTCGTTACTTATCATCTCTTAAACACACGATAAAACTAAAATCAATGAAATTGCTATTATAGGCGATACCCGATGTATTGTGTGCAACAAGGTATGCAACTTAATTATTGATAGCGGTTCATGTACTGACATGGCTAATAAGTTTGTGGTTGATAAATTAGGTCTAGAAACCACCAAGCACCCTAAATCGTACCGCTTAAGATGGCTCAATGATCAAGTCGAGTTGAAGATCTCAGAGTAACTGACCATCTCATTTAGTGTGGGAAAATACCATGACCAATTTACTTGTGATGTTGTGCCGATGCAAGTCCGACACATATTTCTAGGTTAACCTTGGCAATTAGACAAGGAAACCAAGTACGAAGCTTGCACCAATTTCTATTTGTTTTTACATGAAAAACGCAAGTTAAACCTCACCCAATCACGTTGGCCCAAGTACATGAGTTGCAACTCAAAGTCAACCAATCCGCCAAGATAAGTAAACATTCTCTCCATGTCACATCTAAGAACATTGAAAAGGCTTTGATTTTTAGAAGCAATCATGCTACTAATGATTTTCAAGGAATGTGATTGTCTAAACATGGCATTAAGTGCATGCTCACCTAAGGAGATCGTCAAAGAATATATTGCAAAGAAGAGGAAATTCCCAAAGCTCACACGAAGAAAAACTTGGTGATGATACTACAAACCAATGAAAATCAAATCTTAATTGGTTAAATAAATCTTTTTTAAACCAACAAAAATCAAATTTTAATTGGTCATTCTAAACCAACAAAAATCAAATCTTAATTGATTAAAATTTTATTTTTAACAAACACAATTCAAATTTTAATTGGTTAGAGATTTGTTTTAAACCAACCAAAATCAAATCTTAAATGGTTAAATTTTCTTTTTTAATTGTATGTTTTTATTGGATTCGAATCAAAAGAAATAATTAGTTTTGAAAAATAATTCTATCTAAACAAAAAGATAAATTAATGAATTTAAACAAATTGACCAATCAAAACAAATCAAGAGATTTAAAATCTTTATTATATTATTACACGGATACATAAAATCTTATTGCGACGGTTTTATTATAATAAAAATATCATTTAATTAGAAAATATTTTAAATTATTATAAAAATATTCACGTGAATAAATTATTAATAGCATAACTTAAAATCACAAAGAACCATATCTATCATTTGACCATTTTCTTTGGTACATACCTTCCAGAGGTTTAAAATTTTAACTTTAATCCTCCAAGTTTTTTGCTAAGTTTTAACAAAGAAATTTGAGAGAAATACATAATGAATAAACAATAATTGAAATAAAAAAAGCGTCAATTTCGTTGGTGTTATTAAATTTGTACCGAGATTTCTCTTATATAAACTTTAATTACATTTATATTCTGTTAGAATTAGAAATATTTTTTGTTTGATTTTTCCTAGATATAAAGTATTTAGTTAATTATTGAATTAATGTTCTTATCATAGTTTAACATACAAACAAAATCTGTTAAATTAAGGATCTTATCTTAATCTTAACAAACTTATTTTCTTCTAAAAACTTAGAAAAACGTGACTGATTTAAAATTTGACCAATCAAATCAAATCAATTAAAATTTATTGCCATCAAAAAGACAAATATGCAACCGAATCATGTGATAAATTATCTAAACAAATTTTATTCAGACAAGTTAAATATCTAATACAAATTGACCAATTATAGATTTTAAAACTCTAATATATTATTATAAATTATATGGATAATTCAATACTACGGTTTTATTATAATAGAGATATACCCTTTTTAGAAAGGTCACTATTGTAGCAATCATTGATTTCTTTCTCACGGCCTAATTTGTTTACACATGAATTCCAGTTTTTCGTATTCTTTTTAAACACACCGGATTAACCTATAATGCAGTTTCTGCTCCCAAAACAAAGACAATTATTTTAGTAAAGTAAATTTATAACAATTATTTTGCAAGAATATTTAAATGTAATTTTTTCTTATTACCGGGTTGGGAAAAGTTTTTATAATGCAAGCTTCAATGCTGTTAAGTTTGCATTCTTCTTGACCATGCTTCATGCATAAGAGTAAACATACAAGTTAATTATTTAAATATAAATGTTTAATTTATTTATTGACTGAAAGAAGTGAAAATTGAAAATAACCTGGCAAATGATAGTCGTATTAGGTAAGATATGTCTTTACCAAATGGAATGAGCTTAAGATCAATAATTTTGTGGAGATTGGATCTAAACACTTTCACTAGATCATTGACGATGAAATTCAGAGAATAGGGACAGAGTGATTCATAGTACAGATTGAGCTTCACTTTGTCGGATTTAACAGCCACGACGTTGTTGCTGTTGTCTGAGATTGTGAATACTAATAGACAAGCTAAGTAAAGACATGGAAACAGAACATGCTTGGTTATAGAAGCCATTACTATTAAAGAGTTTGAATTGGTTCCTTAATTATGTGAACAATTATATTTATAGTCGATTGTTAACACTATTCACGTGGCTTTTATTTATTATTTATTATTTTGTGTCAATTTTAAATGGATAGATAATGAGTACATTAACTCGCATTGTCAAAAATCCTACCCAAAAAAGATAAAAGAAACTCACATTGTCAAAATTTTCCTTACTTATTAAGATTTCTTAATTTTTCGATTCACGAGATTATAGCTTTTAATACCAAACGTCCTTGTATGATGATAATTTATTAGTCATAAAAACATGGATGGGCAGACCAACTTTAGATCTGGTCAATTAGAAATCAGACTAGGTAGCTATGATGAAAATTTGTTGTCATATTAACTTATAAAATTTTATTTCTAAACTAGTTGAGGATTGGTTAGTTAATGTTTTCATGTAATACTCAGAATTCTTAACTTTCTTCACGTTTGTAAACGATGCGATCGAGTGCAGTAGCTTAGTCGTCGAGTAATTGCTAGACGGAGAGTAACCCCCTTGATTTCACTATATTTTTTAAAAAATACTTTTTTTTTGTTCGTTTTCTTATCCAAATCTGCTATTCTTTGGTTGATCTATGTATACGTAGTAAAACCAAATTATGAAAAAAAATCGAAACTATATATTCACGGTAGCTTCACTAGGGTTTTGCTGCAAAACTTTTGCAGTTATAGAAAAGAAGATGAAAATGAAATTACCTTTTAACCTTTAATCAATACTAAAGTAAGTTAAGAAAACAAAAATCTTAAAGTTAATCATCGATCAGCTGTAGGTTCTACTTGTACCTATCTGAGTGGGTATTGATGCATCTTTTAAATAACTCTATTTCAATAGTGTTGGGAATAATTTTAAATAACCCATAGTGGATGTCTAGCTTGAACCAAATAGAGGTATATATATATATATATAGTTTATAAATATAACTAATGATAAACTTTTGGTTTCGGAAGAATATTCGCATAACAAATAGAAATTAAGATTATTGAGATAACATTCTCGGTTTGTAAATAATTGTATAGTGGTTCAGTATGATTTAGTATGGTTAGTTGTATATATTATAAATGTACAGACTGAATTAAGAAATAAGATAACAGATTCATTTTCATCTCCTCTTTTCTCGAACTCTCTTTGTAACTAATTTTTCTCTCAAACGGTGATATGGTATCAGAGCCATCACTGATTTTCCTCCATTGATTCTTCATTTGAGCTTCTAATATCTTCAATTTTCACTCTAATGGTTCTATTAAAGCAAATTCCACGAAGATCGGCTTGATTAAGAGCTTCGACGAGTTCTAATTCACACAGTGCTCGTCATGTTCGTCGATCGGAAGAGGCAGCTAATTCTCCACCAGATTCTCCTCCAGCAGCTATGAATTCGTCTTCTAGAGCCTCTGGATTGCTCGCGATGCCAAATTCTTCTGATCCGACTTAGTCTCCATTCTTTATGCACAGTTAGACCATCCAGGTTTGATGATAGTCTCTATTAAACTAGATGGAACTAACTATGATGATTGGAATGCTGCAATGAGAATCGCACTTACTGCTAAGAATAAGCTAGGATTCGTAGATGGAAACTTGTCTCGTCCTCAGGAATCAGAGTCTCAT
>OVBA01008343.1:0-12695 GCA_900406435.1 Lepidium aucheri
GCTTTCGAATTTTGAGAAATTTTAAATTTGGGATTTTTGGAATGTTCAATTAGCCGAGTCAACCAAAATTTTAGTGTTTGTTTAAGGTCAACATTAAATTGGTAATTTAATTGAGAGAGTTCAAAGTTTACAGTTAAATCAACCAGGTTTTGCAAGTTTACATGTTTTTCGGCAGTTTTCCAAAATTTATTTTTAAGATTATTGTGATTTATAACGTTGAACATGTTTCTTTTATGGTTTTAGTAGTTAAGTTGGTGGATACCAACTAGAGTCACTATACTATGCACAATTTGGTGAAGATTAATTAAATAATATATATAGTACATCATATACACCTTTCCAATAGTATTTTGACAACCTATTAATTTTGTTGGATGGTTAAAAACCGATTTTGAACACTCAATAAAAAAACGTTGGTTGGATTTTTATCATTGCGATTTGAAGCAAATCGACCAAAAAATTGAAAATCTAAAATAGTTGAAGATTTTGATATTTTTAGCTTAGAAATTGAGTATTATAAGTGATTTATAACCACATCTATAATTGTTATGCATAAACTATAAAGAAGACGGCATTGGAACTACACATATTTAAGCCTCATACCAAAAAAACCAGAGGCAACTTCAATGAAAGATTTTAGACCAATCAGTCTATGTTCATTTATGTACAAGACAGTCTCCAAGGTGATGACCAAAAGATTACAACCCATGTTACAAGAGTTAATATCAGACACGCAAGGAGCTTTCACCCTTGGAAAGTTAATCTCAGACAACATAATGATAGTGCATGAGATTATACATCATATAAAAATAAACCGTATGGGCAATGATGCATACATGTTAGTCAAAACAGACATCTCAAAAGCCTATGACAGACTTGAATGGGATTTCATTGAACAGGTGTTGCAGCAAATGGGGTTTAATAGCAGATGGTTACAATTGATAATGAACTGTATAACCTCAGTCTCTTATTCAATAATAGTAAATGGACAAGCTCATGGTCTTATTCAGCCGCAGAAGGGAATCAGACAAGGAGACCCAATGTCACCATACATTTATATCTTATGCACAGAAGCTTTGATAAATAAGATAAACTCTTTATCCCTACAAGGCAACATCACAGGAATCCAGTTCCATAGGGAAGGTCCAACTATAAGTCATCTGTTATATGCAGATGATAGCATTTTTGTATGTAAAGCCACCACAGGTGAAGCTCAAGCCCTCAAGCAATTTCTGAATGAATACTCTAAAGCCTCAGGCCAAGTTGTTAATTACGAGAAATCCGCAATCACTTTTGGGAAAATTCCAGAAACAAAAAAGAAAGAAATCAGAGATGTATTAGGCATTTCATCTGCAGCTAGAATGGAGAAGTATCTTGGTCTCCCAGAATCATTTTTGAGATCAAGATAAAAGCAACTTCAATTCATAACGGAGGGATTAAAAAAGAAAACTTCTTCATGGTTTAGTAAATCTCTCACTGCTGGGGGAAAAGAAATTATGCTTAAAACTGTAGCACTAAATCTTCCCATCTATGTGATGTCTTGTTTTCTACTAACAAAAACACATTGTAGACAGCTCACCAGGTTAATGAGAGCCTTTTGGTGGAATAAAGAACAGGACAGGAACAAAATTCCGTGGATACCATGGAAGCAAATTCAAAAGGAAAAATCCAAAGGAGGGCTGGGTATTAGGGACATTGGCAATTTCAACTTGGTATTACTTGCCAAACAAGCATGGAGATTACAATATAAACAACAATCTCTGTTGGCTGAAACATATAGATTGATTTACTTTTGCAACTCAACCTTCTTACAGGCAGAATTAGAGCAGAGACCATCTTATGGTTGGAGAAGCATTCTCAAAGGACGTGACATCTTAACAAAGGGCCTAATAAAACAAATTGGAAACAGACAGGACACTCATGTATGGTCAACACCATGGATAATGGACGCAAAACCAAGAGCCCCAATCAGCAAAATCCCTCACTTTAACGTTGATTTAAGAGTGAGCAATCTGCTAAACTCGAATGGATGGAACTTAGAGGTACTACAGAACACAATACACATGTTTGACATACCTAGAGTACTCTCCATCACCCCGATATTAAACCAGACTGATGATTGGATATGGAGCTATACCATAAGTGGACAATACACAGTTAAAAGTGGATATTGTTTCATCACCAAAATGGACCCATTTTGCTCTATGCAAGCTCAAGAACAAATAAATTATAAAACGACACTGAAAGCTAAACTATGGAAGATCCAGGCACCATCTAAATTAAAGATTTTCATGTGGAAGGCTCTATCAGGGGGATTAGCAGTACAAGAACAACTCTTCATCAGGAAAGTGACACAAACCCCCACATGTTCGATTTGTGGGAATGAGCCAGAAACCATAAAACATATGCTTTTCACTTGTCATATATCAAGAAAAAATTTGGAGACTATCAAACTACCTTGAACCAAGAAGGGGTTTCAACAATAGCACTTTGGAAGCAAGTTTTATCCACCTTCTTATTTCCAGCAAAGACGCCAGAATACAAAATGACATAAGGAGGACTTTTCCATGGGTATTATGGTGCATATGGAAAACTAGAAATAGTATTGTCATCGAACATACTAATCCAAACCTCATGCATAATCTAAGGGACAGTTTATCTGAAGCCAATATGTAGTTTCAACAACAAAAGAAAAATGCTGTTGATTGGAACAGAGCACAACAGAATCAAACACAGCTTTCAATAGACGTATTTACTCAAAGCACATTCACTGCGTGGTGGGATACATCTTTCAACAAGAACAACAATCTCCATGGAGGATCCTGGATAATACAACATATGGAATCCACAACAGTTTGGTTTGCAAGGTATATAATACTGAATATGGGAACAAATTTACAAGTCAAGCTACAAGGATTGCTAAGACTAATGCAAAGTATACTAGACATGCACCTCGCACCAATATGTATAATGATTGAGGACAAGAGAATATCTGAACTCATATCTCAACCACAAAAATGGCCAAGATTCAAGCTTCAACAAGAACAGATTAAAAAGTCGATGGATCAAGGATTACAGGTAATATTTCAGACAATCTCACATCAGCATAACTCCTGGCAACATCTTATGGCAAAAAGTGTAGTAAAGGAAAACATATTCCAGGATTATATCACCACTCAAAAACCAGGTTGGTTGCCATCCCATCATTTCCCGCTTAATTTTAAATCATCATAACCCGCCAGCAGACCAATATATTCACCATCTCAATAGCCAATGATTTTCTCCCAACACATGTTTGTCATAAACCCCATTATCCTGCAATATAAAGTTAATCATTAATGGGTCGTTGCTTCTGTTATCATTTATTATAAATGATTAAGCCCATCTCACTAAAGGTTCATGATTAAAACCGCTTCTTTCGAGAATTCAGTTTCGAGAATCCAACTCTTTCACCATGTTCTCACGTCTTCATGTACTCAAACCCTATCACACACCCAGTTTTTTGAGTAATCATCTCCTACTTTACCGGCCCCAAGATATTGAGTTCAGATGCTGACAAGTGGCTAGAGCTCTCATCCCACCAATCACCTAAATGCATGAGTCGATACTCAAATCTTTTTAGAAAGGATCTTTCAGATTCCCCAAGGCGGCGCTCTGGAACAGATTCTCAACATGCATTGGCTCATTTCATTTCTACTCTCGAGATTGGCTGCATGCGGACAGATGGTTTGCAGAAGATGCTGACTCATCCTTTTCCCCCTCAAGCTTAAAAGGAGAAGAGCAGAGAGACCTTGTTCATCACTTCACCAACCAAACGCTTTCTCAAGTCAAGTTTCTTAAATCTATGCACAATGGTGAATAAATTCTGGACTGCAATAGAGCAGTTCAATATGGGGAGAAGAGACAACGACATTTACATCCCAAACTTTGCCTATTGTAACCCAACAGAGTTAAGCAAAAGGAGCATCGTGGCACGTCCTATCAACTACACGGAACAGAATATTCTAGAGATTGCGCAAGAATTGCCACGGATATGGAGGATGGAAATAAGATTTTTTGGCAGAATCATCGACCATGATTATGTCCAGTTCATGTTTTCTTCAGAAACTGATCTCAAATCTGTTCTCAGGAGACATCCTATAACTTATAATGGTTGGCTCGTTTTGATGCAACGATGGGCACCAATAGAACCTAGATTCTTCTTCTCTCAGGTCCTAGTTTGGATACAAATTCAAGACCTTCCACTTCAGTATGCATCTGCAATGACATCAAGGCTAATAGCCAGAGAACTAGGAGAAATAGAAGAGACTGACGTGCAGCCACATTCAATGCTAAGAGCCTCTACGATAAGGGTAAGAATCAACATTAATCCGTTTGAGAGACTCAAGTTCTTCAAACCCCTCAAGTTCCAAAATGGTGAAAGGCTTTTTGTCTTTTTCACTAGGAGGGCATCACAAATTTTTGCCTGAATTGCCAGAAGCTAACACACGATACAACACAATGCTCATACATTCCTACTTCAGATGACTATTTGTATGAAACAGAGGATACCCTGATTCCGCCAGAAGTGCCTACAACCATTGCACAAGTGGACCATCAATCTATGGAAATAGAAGATGTGACTCCATTACTACAGGTTCAGCATATGGAAGACCAAGCACAAGCACAAGAACAAGATCTCAGCAACAATCAAGGGTTAGGTCAAATCAATGAAAGCCACTCAACTAACAACGGAATGATCAATGTTTTCTCTGAACACTTTGGAATGGACTTAGCCACTTCGGTCTCACAAGAAGAAATTCAGGTGCTAATCAATCGGGAATCCAAAAGGAAAAGGTATCCAGACACAGAGGATACATACCCAAACAAAGCTCCAAGGACCTCTTAACTCTCAAGGTGGTGGATCTCAATAGGGGAAACTCTTTTGGACAATCTATGGCAAATCAAGTCTTATGCCGTAAAGTTTGATTTTCTTAGAATATTTAAGGTTGATGTCTCTTTACTTTTAATTTTCATTTCTAAGTTAGATTATTCCGGCTATATAGTTAATTTTTGAAGATTTCAGCCTGTTGCTGATCGTTTTCTCCTCTTTTTTTGGTATTGTATCAACCTTTTGGTATGTATAATGCAAATTTCAGTTTCCGAAAAAAAAACTATAAAGAAGAGAAGAAAATTAAAAGAAAATTAAGTTGGTTGATGTATTAAAGACAAAAGGAAGAGAAGGACCGTGAAAAATCTTTTTTTCTTCATTTAAATGAAATGAAACCAGTTACCTAAAATCTATCATGGAGTAATCAAAGTATGGATCGCTAAATTATATATATCCTAATTTACCACTGAATTACATTGATATTTTCAGATAAATATACAATACATAGTATATTACTAAATACAGATAAATATCATAAAATTTTGAATACTCTCTGATTTATTTCCGCTTTCTTAATAACTTGTTAGATAACTATCTAAACAAATGTGTAACACCTAGCAAAAAAATTGAGAAGAGATCAAAACGATCAATTGAGCTCAAAGCTTTAAAGGTGTTTTTGGTATCAATTCTTTAACTGGGATATGTACAATCATGTGTCACCACTTCCTCTACATAGGAGCTCTATTTGGCTTGTCATAATTTTGTCATAATTTTGGCTCAACAATATTGAATTAAAGTATTCCAAGGTTATGCTATATTTGGACTAGATCAGATAGTTTTCAGAATCCAAATCTCTTGAGAGATTATGTTTTGTCATAAACCATACCGAACAAAGGCACTATACTAGTGAGCTCATATCAACAATTCAACTCCACATGTTTTATTTCGGAACATAGCCTAAGCGAAAAATCAATTGAACTAAAAAAACCTTTCTATCAATTATTTTAGGAGTAAGAGCTTGAGCCAGAATTGTTATATTTTAAATTTTGTTAAAAAGAAAATTGATAATAAACAAGTTTGTTAAATTCGAGTAGTCAACTTTACTAAAAATTAAAATGGTCAAAATTAAATAAATGTATACGTGTTTATAGGAATTTGAATTTCGTAGAGTATTTTAATTTCGATTTAAATAAATGACTAACAGAATACTCAAAAAAAAAAAAAACATATATCTTAGATGAACCCAAATCTTCAGCAAAAGATTCTTGCAACTGACTCTCCATAACATGCACGTTTTTCGATAGAATTTTGGATTCATGACTCTTTTAATACGATTGGAGTCTCCACTACTCTCCATTGAAATTCTCTCGAAAAGAAAATAATCGATGGCAGATTCAGAAACAACGAGATCGAGGCCCGAGCTCCCAGTAACAACAACAACTGCCAGTTCCAGCGGCAACGTAGCAACCGCAAAAAAACTGACTTTGGTGCCTTTGATTTTCCTCATATACTTTGAAGTCGCGGGTGGGCCGTTTGGTGAAGAACCGGCTGTTCAAGCGGCTGGACCGCTTTTTGCAATTCTTGGTTTCCTCATATTCCCTTTTATATGGAGTATCCCTGAAGCCCTAATTACTGCAGAACTCTCCACTGCCTTTCCAGGTATATACTATAGGGAATCATCACAGATCTAAACTTTATGTATTGGGTTCTCTCTTCAGACCTTTTTTATGTTGTTGTGAACATGAATCTGACTTTAAAACTACTAATTATTTCAAAGGTTGTTTGTTTAAAGGAAGCAACTTGCTGATTGATTCACTGTTATAAGAAACCTAATTTTTCTAATTTATATCTAAACCTGGAGCTTCTTCAAATTTTATTTCAAAAATTCCTGATTCCGGTGAAATTGTATTAGGTAATGGAGGGTTTGTGATATGGGCGCATCGTGCTTTTGGTGCTTTCGTTGGCTCATTGATGGGTTCATTGAAGTTCCTGAGTGGTGTGATCAACGTTGCTTCGTTTCCTGTCCTCTGTGTCAGTTACTTGGAGAAGCTATTCCCTGTTCTTGAATCCGGATGGCCCCGAAACGTCTCCATATTCGCCTCAACGGTGATCTTATCATTCCTAAACTACACTGGCTTAGCCATTGTAGGTTACGCAGCTGTTGTTCTCGGTCTGGTGTCTCTCTCACCATTCCTTGTCATGTCAGCTATGGCAATCCCTCAGATCAAAGTTCACCGATGGGGTGGCTTAGGAAACAAGAAAAAGGACTGGAATCTCTACTTCAACACTCTCTTCTGGAACTTGAATTTCTGGGACAATGTCAGTACTCTTGCAGGGGAAGTGGATAACCCTCAACAGACATTCCCATTGGCGCTTCTTATAGCTGTGATCTTCACTTGTGTAGCCTATTTGATTCCTCTTTTTGCAGTCACCGGTGCGGTCTCTGTAGATCAGAGCAGATGGGAAACAGGGTTTCACGCAGAAGCAGCTCAGATGATTGCAGGGAAATGGCTGAAAATCTGGATTGAGATTGGCGCTGTCTTATCAAGTATAGGACTTTTTGAAGCTCAGTTAAGCAGTAGTGCTTATCAGCTGGAAGGGATGGCAGAAATAGGGTTTTTGCCTAAATTCTTTGGGGTAAGATCGAAATGGTTTAACACTCCTTGGCTCGGAATTCTGACCTCAGCTCTCATGGCGCTTGGACTATCATACATGAACTTCACAGACATCATCTCTTCAGCCAATTTCTTGTACACTTTAGGGATGTTTCTAGAGTTTGCGTCTTTCATTTGGCTAAGAATAAAACTACCTGAGCTAAAGAGACCTTACCGAGTTCCCCTGAAAGTCCCAGGGCTGACGATTATGTGCTTGATACCTTCAGGGTTTCTAGTTCTGATTATAGTATTTGCTACTAAGGTTGTCTACCTGGTCAGTGGTTTAATGACCATAGGAGCAATCGGTTGGTACTTTTTGATCAATTACGTCAGGAAGAAGAAGATCTTCGAATTCAACGAAATTAGTGATAATCTGGACAACAATGTTACCGGAGAGCATCCCAAAGTAGATTCATGATAAGAGTTAAACACAGGATCTTACCAATATGAGACTGGTTTCAGTTCTGTGTAAATTCTAGCTTATGTAACAGATTTGGTTGATTAGAGGAATTGTATTGATCAATTATAGAAAATTCTTTTACAACACTCTTTTGAACACGTCAGATATGTTTCTTCTTTCTCTTTTATTCACTCACACACAACACAAACTGGAAGAAAAAAAACCTCAAACTCCTTAAGGTCGATGGTGATCATATTTTGGCGAAGTCGACGGTTTTCTTTCCGTCGTGTGCCTTCCTGAAGAAATACCTGACGTAATCAGAGTACACGACGTCTCTGTAAATCGGTTCCTCTCCGTTTGCGATCACCTCAGGAAGAGGACCAATTACAGACTCTGGTTTTGGATTCACAAAGATAGGAACAGATATTCTGTTATTCTTACCGTTGGCTAAGACACGATGCTCTACGCTCTTGTACCGACCATTGCTCATGATCTGCATCGCATCTCCAATGTTGATCACAAACGATCCTGGAACCGGTGGTACGTGAACCCAATTCCCTGACGTTAGAGAACGCACGTGTAAGCCACCGATCTGGTCTTGCAAGAGAATGGTGAGAGAAGAGACGTCTGAATGGCGACCAACGCCAACGGTTAGGTCCGGGTTAGGGCAGATCGGGTAGTAGTTGAGGTTGACTCGAATCGAACCCATGAAGAGTGCTTCTTTTGTCTCGTCGAGCTCTTTCACATTGAGATTCCTCCCCAGATACTCTAGAAGCTTCCTCACCATCTTCTTTGACTTGTTCATGTACTCTAACGTTTCATTTCTGAGAACCAAATGAATAAATATACAAATCAATGATTGTGAGTACAGAGAAAGATAAGGTTTTGAAACTGTGGAAACTCACCTGCAGATATCAGGCCAGAACTGTGATGCTTCAGCTTCAGAGACGAAGAAGAGACTGAGATAATCTTTCCACTCAAGAGCTTTCTCTGCATAAGGACTGAAACTCGTCCCAAACCTAACGTTCGTGGACAGAGAATTCTCTTTCGTGAATTTGCTCTTCTCACCCACTGGTAAATTGAAGAATCTGTGAGTCGCAGCCTTCACGTTATCAAGGACTTCCAATGGAACTCCATGATTAATGACTTGAAAGAAACCCCATTTCTCAGCAGCATCACAGATAGCTTGAGCGACACTGTCATCGTCAGGGTTCGACATGTCAATCACTGGAATGGCTTCGTCTGTTTCGTTGACGAATTTGTTGATGAGCCGTTCTTCATAAGGCTGAATGTATCGATCTGGAAGAGCTTTGATTCCTGTTTCTGATAAACCCTTTACACCATTTCCTTTGTTGACAACGAACTCAGTTACTTCCTCTGGGTTAGAGAATTGGACAGTAGAGAATGTTGGAGCCATTGGATCGAATTGTAGAAAAGAGAAAAGGTTAGAGCTTCGTATTCTATTGCTGTAAAAATTGGGGCTTTAGAGTTGGATTTTGTTGTGAAGATTAGATGCAGAGAGGAGAGAGTATTTATAAGAGAAGATAGGAGAAGAAGACATGTAATCAGCTGATGAGTGAACAACCTCAATGGCTCTCGGCATGCTTCTTCTGCTACTTTTCTTTTCCCGCTTTCATTCTTCTATTTAAATATTTCCATTTGAAATTTATCAAATATTGCCTTTTAAATATTTATTTCGATTTCGTCAGCTCTATATAGAAATATTCACACTTATTTTTGGCAAAGAAAAAATCAATGATGCTTTAACTGTTTAATTGATTTGTTTTTTGTCAGAAATCATTTTAAAATATGAATGCCTAAAGTTGTATATATTTATATTACTAAGTCAAGATAACGAAAGTGTTTATAAATTGTTATAGGTTACATAAATATTTGATAAACTAGTAATCTAAAGACAAATAGTAATCTAAAGACAATTAACGAAGATAGTGTTTTAACTTACACTACTCCTTGAATAATGCAAATCACGATCTACATTTTTGATGTGGTTAATGGTTAACATGATATAATTGTAAAACTAAAAGTATAATACTGCATGATAAAACAAAAATATAGAATGTTATATATTTATAACACTTCACAATGCATTTTGTGTCTAAGAGATAAACCTTATTATATACAAAAATGATCATCTTTTGTTTTTCCTAATAATAAAATTATAGTTATTAAAATGGTAGATAACTTATATTGATGTGTTATATTATGTACGACATTACTAATTATAATGCTAGAATTATCCTTATAGTATTTATTACACTATCTATCTTTCACCTAAACTAAGAGATATAAACCTTACTATATACAAAAATGATCATGTTCTTTTTTTCTATTATATGTGGATAAACAAAATAAGAAAAATCAATTAAGAAAATAAATAAGAGAAGCAGATAATTATAAATAAATAAACAGATTTTTAATATGGTCATCTATCAAGTTTTTTTCAATATGCTGGTTATAACTTATATTGATTCATTTAATGATTTTGACATCAAGATTAAAAAATAATTATAATGAGTGAATTTTATACTATAGATTATATCTTATGGATCTAATTATTTTAAAAAGAATTGTGTTATCTTTTACTAGAAAACTCAAGAATATTGTCATAGTTTTTTTTCTGAACTTAGACTTTCATTAGTAAAGATGATGGCACTTGGGTGGAATAATGTTTACAGAGAAGAATCACAAGTTAAACTTCTAATATATCTCTTGTCAACAAGTAGATTGACAAAATCTAATTCATAAACTAAAAATTACTTTTTAAAAAAATTTTAATCAACCAACTATTAAGTGAACCCCTCATATGAGAAACATTAACTAAATCATCATAACTATCAAACTGAATAAAAAAAACGCGGTAGTTAAACCGTTAATGTGATTCAGGATCAAACCATTAAGATTAATATACAACAAACAAGTTTTATTTTCAAAGTTAATGCGCTTAAATCACGTTTACACAAATAATACAATTTAATTTTAATAGACTTAACGATTTTCTTATTTGAAATTAATTCTTACTATTCATGAATTATGAAAAAAGTGCTTTACCATTTTTATAAAGATGACATATAAATCAAAATCTTCTTCAATATTTTTTATTTAACATATATAAAAGATACATCGCCGAATTTTTCTCAATGTGGTGGTTAGGATGATCCAACTAATGACTATGACATCTAGGGTTCGATTTCTTCTCTCTACCAATTTAACAAATTAAATAGAAATTTTAAGAATTAGACTACGATATATCGGATATTGTCGATCAAGTTGTTGACAAAAAAAAAATAGAAGATACATCTAGTCAATAAACATTTGTGTATATTTCATGTCTAGAATTTGTCAGAGAAATTGATTCCAATATTTTATAAGGGTCATATCTATTAAATTTCGCCTAATTTTAGGCGCCTATGCAGATATATTAATGCATTGAACAACCCAAACATTAATATTTGGCAATTTGAGCAAGCGGACCACATCTAAACTGTTTACAAAAATACATATTTTGCCATGATACTAATTATACAAGATAGTACAAATGAATTATAGTTCAAAGATCATCCTTTAAATTTGATAGGTTATATTTGGATCGGATTGGTTGGTGGGTACTATAACAATACCAATCTTAGATTGAGTTAAATATATTAGAACTCCATGTTGATTATATTTAAGATAGAGTTAGTAAGTTGTTAATAAATCACTGAAAATCAAATGTCATATATTTACGTCATATGTAATAAGTAATTACTATTATATATCTTCTGGTCTATCCACAACAATAATTGCAAAACCAAAATGTCAATGTTTATTTTAAAGTAAAAAATTATTCTGTATTTATATTTTTTGAAAAGAAAAAAAAATCAAATTCCAATATCTATAAAGTTAGATTTCTAAAATTATTAATCAGCGAAATTATTTCACCTGTCAAATTGGATTAATAAAAATGAATTAGTGAAGATTATAGGCTAGAGAAAGTAAGTAATAGTTTTAATTTTAACCTAAATAATTCACACAAAATAAAGTAAAAAAATTGTTTAAGTGTATGTTATTGTCTATGGAATAATTTAAAATAAATTTTAAAACGAAAAAAATTATAATCATTTATTGGTCTAAAAAACTAAGACATATATAATTTATTTAAATATCATAAATATTAAGGTTTTTTTATAAATAAATAACTCGGGTCTATTAAACTATAGAAATAAATAAGAATAAAATAGAAAATATTGAATCAAATATATATTGAGTATTAAAAATATCAACCTTTTAAAAAAGGGAGAATTGCAAATATCCCCCGGATAGGTTTATATGTCGCTTGGCTTAGCAAAGCGAACCCGTTCATTCTTACATTCTGAATTCTTTAATTCAGAATGAATCAAATCTCCAGTTGTTCAAGAATAGTGGCCTTGAGTTTCTCGACAAAAATGCCCTTCAAAGGAGGACATTTTCATCACTGCCCTTATTTTTTGGACATTTTCAAAAAATCTCTCATTATGGGAAAATGACCAAAATACCCTTATGTTATTATTTTTATATATTTTTACAAACTTTTTTCCCGCCCAAAAAAAAATTTCTCGCCAAAAATTTTTTTTCCCACCAAAAAAATGTTCNCAAAAAAAAATTTCTCGCCAAAAATTTTTTTTCCCACCAAAAAAATGTTCCCGCCAAAATTTTTTCCGCTATAAGAAAAAAATTTCCCGCCAAAAAAAATTATAAGGGAGTTTATAAATTTTTTTTATAAGAGAGCTTATAA
>OVBA01008344.1:0-12695 GCA_900406435.1 Lepidium aucheri
GGTTCCCGCCGGGTTAACCGGTGGGTCAGCAGGATGTTGATTACTTTGTCGGGGGAGCTGAGCCTGGAGCTAATTGAATGGTTGATCCTAGGCGTTGAGCCTTTCAAGGATCTGATCCGTGCGTCGATTACTTTGCTCCACCAGGTCTGCCATCATCTGTCGTAGGTCGATTAGGGTTTGTCCTCGCGTCGTTGCGGTACTCGTCGGTTGTCCTCTTCGACCTGCGTTCGATGCCGTTGGTATGTCGCTGTGATTGTTCGTTGGATCCATTCTCGCCGCCTGTCGATTTACTTTTCGGTCAGAATGATTCAAGGCCCCATGGTGGGTGCCAAAATATTGATGCTAGAACTCAACACTCGTTATCAACTCGTGGAACTTTGAATCGAATACTTTATTAGAATGGAATCGGATTACAAACAAAGGCGAAAGTAATCTTTCAAGTTCTANCTTTGTTATTGGGCCTCTTCAGCCTTTTGGGCCTGGTACCAACAGGATACAAAAAGTACGGTATTTTTCAATGCAATTATAATTTTGCACTATAAAAATCAACAGTACACAGGAACTAGATATTTAGTGCCGAAAAGTCTATTTCATAAGTCAATTTTTGTGATTAAGTAATATCTCATACAATAACGAAGTTAATTAGAAAATTAACTCTCATGTTCAATCTTGAAATTATATAATTACTATTGAAAATTAAGATATTGTGTTTTCTCAGTTTTGTCACTGATAGTATATTCTTTCTCGAGCTTTTAATATATTTATAATTTAAATGAATCAAGAACTAACAAAAAATAAAAACATATTACCAAATTCTTTTTTTTGTCAATACTGAAAATCCGGAACCAAGATAAATCTTCAATAAATAATTACTTTTGATAGAAATCAATGCAATGCCACGATTATTATTTTCAGTAGGCTCAAGGTCCTTTTCTGGCATGTGCATCTACTTTCACGCCATGGTCGGCACATTACATCTGTGAAATTTTAAAGACTTATTTACCGATTCTGTAAATTTTATTTTGTCCTCACTTTTCTATAAGTAACTCATCCTTCAACTATTCAGTTTAAACACACTTAATCATAAAGTTTTTTCCTGTACAAGTGACCGAGAAGATAAGTATACTTTAGTGTCATAAATGACCAAATCAAGACTTTTAAACCTCTTTGCATGCATTACCATATATTATATTTTCTAAAACCAAGGTGTTATAATCAAACCTATGTACCCCAATATCTCTATGTTTTAACTCATCATATTTTCTGAAACCAAAGTGTTATAATCAAATCTGTGTAACCCAATATCTCAACATTTAAACTCATGTTGGTGAATATATGTATTTGGGTTTGATAAAATTCAAACAAATTTTATTTTATCTCAAGTACCATAACATTAATAAAACAAATTAGTAATAAAATTATAATATATTTATGGATCTCTTCTCTGGTCTATCTCGAAAGATTAATGACAAAATATCATTCATAAAACAGAATATTTATGCTAAATAAAATTGATAAAAGTAAAAATATTAAGTAACAATATAAAAATTGTTTTTCTCTTTTTCATTTTGCCCCAGAGAAAATTTTGCCCGTATAGTTCAATTATTTATTTATTTTTTTATAAAAAATATTAATATATAAGATTTAGCAATAAATCGTGTCTTGTCGATCCAATTATTTGAGTAAGGTTGACAAAAAAACATCAATATATAAGTGTGTAATAAAAATGATATGGACAAAAAACCAGTGATTTGTAACAGTGCGGAATATGGATTAGTGGTACAATAAATAAATCATAATAAATGAGTTAAAGATATAACAATAATTGTATATACTAAGTAATATTGTAGTTAGTATTCTGAATTCAATATTTTGAGGGAAAATGTCTCCAATAATACTCTATCTTGTGCTCTAAAAATAGAGATCTCTATTTTTTCCTCCATTTTTGGAGGACTCTATTTATTCCTCTATTTTTAAAGTAAATTTTTTCTCTCTACAAAACGGTCTTTTAATTTATAGTGTACAATTATTTTATGCCTAAACAAAATTATATAATTAAAATATACATATTACAAAACATTAATTATTGTACTAAAACTAACAGAATATTAAAATCTATGAAATTTAGTAAAAGTTATTAAACTGTTATTATTATTTTTTGTCAATTTTTGTAGTTCTCATTAATAAAAGTGAGGGAGTCAGTTTGGTGGTGGTGAGTCTATAAAAGATAAATTCCTCGAGAGTCCTCTAACAATGCGAGCGAGTAAATCAACGTTGTAGTTTCAAGAACGAGGTATACAATATATGGAGCACGCACTAGAAAGACTCTGGAGGCGATTGAAGTCTTCAAGATAACTCTTGAAGGCTGGCCATTCATCTCGAGAAGATACCATCTTCAATACTTCTTAGCAGTCGGATGTTATTTCCACCTCGGAAATGTTCATTTGAATCAAGCAAAACATGGCCCAAAGCACGGCTTCAAATTCAGACTGAAGAGCAGAAAGAATTCGATGGAGTCCACATGCACCCATGCATATATTAAGTTATTATTATTATTATAAAGTTAAAATTTTATAAATAGTTCTTAAATTTAAGATGAACATGATCTTGGTCCACCAATAGAAGTCGAAAGAGTTTTTTGCTCTATATAGACATATCAAAGCAAAAGAGGCTCATTTTTTACTTTGAAATGCATTACTTGATTATTTGTGGGAGAATTATAGTAATTAAGATGTTTAAATAAAATCAATTTTTTCATTTGTTTGTTTTTGTTTTTTTTTAAATTAGCCTAGTGGCCTTTAATCTATCTTCTAATACTGCATGTTGTGGGTTCGAACCTTGGTGTCGAAGATTTTTAAAGGGAGCACTACCACTAACACACATGTCTTTGGAATTTGTTTCTGTTTATGTGATGTAATGAAACGTTATTTTAAACTAATATAAATGGGTACAAAAAATATAAGTATATAGCCTTCAAGGGAAAAAGTGTACGTACAGCAAGGTTTCTCTCTGGCTTTTACCGTATTTCCTACCTCCTTGGAGCCGACAACCGCTATTCCACCGTCTTTTTGGATCGATTTCTAATGTTTTCACTTATTCAAACCATGCTGAAGCAAGGAAATCCATCTATGATGATGTTCGTTTAATCTTTCAATTATCCTGACTTTCAGACTAAATCTAAAACAAGAACATCTCACCTTAGTGTGAAGAAACCATGCTCACTTGTTTTCCTGTCTTCTGGCTCCCATGAATTCTTCGCAAAGGAAGAATTTTTGTCCCTAAACTAGAAAGCTCTTCTTTCGTTGAGAAACACTCTCTCACCATCATGGTAGACTCACCAACCCTAAAGCTGACAGGGTTTGTTACCTAATCCCATTTCTCTCTGAGGGTGAAATATTGGAAAAGATATAGTCATCGTTGAAAAGGTAGAAATCACTACCTTGGTAGCCAGAATGCGAGTTCATATCAATGGGCTGCTTCCTCTCATTACAAAATCTATTATGATATTCCCAAGTGGAGAAAAAGTTAAAGCAACCTTCGTTAAAGCAAGCTTGTGGCTAAAGCAAGAACCAAAAAGCAAGAGACCACCCAAAAGCAAGCGACCACCCAAAAGCAAGCTTCCCTTTAGATAAAGTTACTCCCAGCTCGGTCCCCTATGACCAGAACCTCCCATAATCATAATCTCCCTCCTCCTCCAGTATAAGAGGAAATGGAGAAAGCTCAAAGGCAGATGCTGAAAGAGCTAGAAGAATGCAAGATGATGTGGATATTAGAGAGATGGATTTTTAAGATCCATCCAATCTTGTTTCTTAGTTGTGGTGAGCTGGAATTGACAGGGGTTTGGAAATCCCCTCACAGTTCATCACACTAAGAAGATGCTCTCGAGCATTGATCCTGATTTTTTATTCGTCTCAGAGACAAGGAAATCTGATTCCCAAATCCTTAAGTTTCTAAAAGATCTAATACTGGAAAAATACACCTTAATTCCTCCCCAAGCTGGACGAGAGGAGGATTGTCTTTTCTAGAAGGCTGATATTAGTGTGAATATCTCTCGTGCTGAAGCTCACTTCATTGCTGCAGATGTAGATTTTAAAGGAAAGTGTTTCTCAATGTTGGTTGTTTATGGAGAACTTGAGAAATCAAAAAGAAATGATTTATGGATTAGAATCTCTTCAGTTATAGCGGGTAGTAAGGAAGTTGTGTACCTCTCAGAAGATTTTAATGAGATCTTGTCTAATTCAGAAAAATATGGTGGACCTCCCAGAGCAGAAGAGTCTTTTTCTAGTTTCAGAACTTTCATTTTTGAAAACAATCTCTATGATCTGAAGCATTTGGGAAACCACCACTCGTGGAGAGGGTACAGATACCAACATCTTATCAGTGTAAGCTAGATAGAGCGATGGCTAATGGTTCTTGGTTTGAGACCTTCTGCTCACTGTGAGTACCTCAAACTAGAGGGGTCAGACCACCATCCGATTGCAACCTACTTCTCTGATTCCTATCCTCGCAGAAAAAGTTTATTTACACACGACATAAACTTATATAAGAATGAAGAAGTTAATGCTCAGGTTAAAGCCTGTTGGACAGAAAGCTCATCATCAAACTCAGTGGGATAGAAAATATCAGAAAATATCAAAACGCAGAGCTGCAATTATCAAGTGGAAGAAAGAAAAAGCAAGGAATGCCCTAGCAGCTATAAAGTCTAACCAAAATGATATGGATGCTGTCTTATCAAAACAAAGACATATGAGCCGATAATCACTAATCGGAAAGAAAAACAGCGATGCGCTTACAGAGATAAAGAAATCTTTTGGCGTCAACGTAGTAGGAAATCATGGCTGAAAGAAGGAGAAAAAAAATTCTGGTTATTTCCATACAATAACTAGAGGTAGAAGAGCTATGAACAGGTTCAACTTAATTCAAAATGTACAGGGGCAAGCGGTTTATGAGGAGGACAAGATCAGTGATGCGATAGCCGCCTACTTCCATAATCTGTTCAAGGCAAAACCTAGAGAAAAAGATGCAATCATTAATCATGCCCTGAAACCGAAAGTTACTCAGGAAATGAATTATGAGCTGACAAAGATGCCATCTCCTTTGGAAATAAAAAAGGCTTTATTATCTATTCATCTAGGCCCTGATGGATTATAATCCAGTTGTTTTTCAAATCTTTAGGCAAGATATTGGACAAGACACTGTTAAAGAGATCTCTGATTTTTTTTATTCCGGTATTATGCCGAGATCTCTCAATCATACACATGTAAGAATTATTCTAAAGTTGGAAAACCCTAAAAAAGTAGAAGACTATAGGCCGATTGCTCTTTGCAATATTACCTATAAAGTGATCTCAAAAATTCTATCTAAGAGGCGGAAACCGAGTTTGGATGCTATTATCTCGAATAATCCTTTATTTCTTGCCGAGCTATAGCTAACAATATTCTTATTACACATGAGACTCTTCACTTTTTAAGACATTCCAAAGAAAAAAAAAGTCCAATGGTTGTGAAAACGGATATGAGCAAGGCATATGATCATTTGGAATGGGACTTCATAAAAAAAGTCTTAACAAGGTTGGAGTTCAGCCAGAATTTGATCAAATGGCTTATAAGCTGCATTACAATGGTTTAATACTCAGATCTAAGTAATGGCATAGCTAAAGGACTAGTCATACCAAGAGAAGCGATTGAACAAGGAGATCCACTCTCCTCATCAATTTTTATAATTTGCAGTGAAGTGCTATATGGTTTGTGCAATCAAGCTAAAGATGAGGGTCTGTTTTTGTAATATGTGTGTCTAAAAACAGTCCCTATGTGAATAATTGACTGTTTGCTGATGACATAGTTTTTTTTCTGCAATTCTATAGACAAAAGGTGTAAAACTCTTACCAGAATTCTTCTCCAATACGAAGTCTTGGAATAGACAATCAATAGAGCTAAATCCGCTTCACAGACACTTGAAACTGCCAGAGAGAAGGTTAAGGAAAAAATGGGTTTTAGCAAAGAAGGAGGACATGAAAATACTTAGGTAGCTCAGAGCATTGTGGAAGGAAAAAATATATATATTCAATTCTCTTGTGGAAAGAATCAATAAAAAGGCAGCAAGTTGGGCTTCTAAGAATCTATCACCAGCTGGAAAACTTGTGATGCTTAAATCAGTCCTATTAGCTGTCCCTACATACTCAATGACGTGTTTAAAACTACCTATCAGCTTGTGTAACAGGATCCAATCTGCTTTAACCCGGTTTTGGTGGGACTCTAGTAATGGCAAAAAGAAAGTATGTTGGGTTGCTTGGGGAAAACTTAAAAAGTAAGAAGGATGGAGGGTTGGGTTTTCATGAAATTCAATCCGTCAACGATGCACTCCTTGCTAAGAATAGCTAGAAAATTCTCCAAAATCCGAACAGCCTCCTTAGGAGAATGATGTTCGGTAAATACTCACACAAGTTAAACTTCCTGGAGAGTAAATCATATAATTCTGAATCCCATGTTCGGAAATGTATTCAAATTGGAAAAAAACTTATCAAAAACTATTGTGGTAAAGCCATAGGAAATGGTACCTTTACATGCATCTGGTATGATAATTGGTTATCCACATCTAAAAAGAAACTTCCTATTGGACATGCGCCACTTGCTTCTACTTCATCTCAAGTTGCTGACATCTTCTACCTGAATTCTACAACCTGGAATATGGACAAAATCAAAGAGTTGATACAAGAGTTTAAAACTGTTGTCCTAAGTATTAAGCCAAGTAATTTGCAGGCTAGAGACAAGTTCATTTGGCTCCTCTCTGAGTCAGGGGACTATTCGACAAGATCAGGGTTTTTCTCATGCCTCCAAAACAAAATAAATGAGGAACAAGAGAACAAAGGAACCCAACATTATTACTGGGAAAAAGAAATATGGAATGAGAACTTTTCACCAAAAATAAAAAATGTTCATGTAGAGATCTATGCAAAACACTCTACCAACAGGAGATGGACTTCAAATTCGACATAATTCTGAGGCAATTACATGTAAGAGATGTGGAGGAACTGAGTCCAAAGAGCATATCTCCCTTCATTGGCCGAATGATTGGCAATGAGAGATGCATAAAACATTCCTCAAACCAGATTGTGAATCAAGGATCTGCAATTCACCAATTCACAACTTCTCCTCTATTGGCCGAATGATTGGCAATGAGGGATGCTCTGTCAAAGCCAAAGGATCTAAAATTTGATATAAGACCACCTCCAACCATTAGAACCCCATAAAGGGTTCTTAACACTTTTCTAATAATTTTTTTAAGTTAAAAACCCAATAAAGAGTTTTAGTTTTATTGGGGTTCCAATGGTAGAACCTGAGTTAAGGTTCTTAAAAAAATAACTACTGAACAATCAAGAATATTGATATTGTTTAAGGTAGCTGGAAATCCAAAAAACGCGATCAAATGAAGTCTTGAAGGAGTGTAGGAAGCAAATAAGTGCAAGATGTGAAAGAAATTATTTATATCGACCAATGGGTCGATTGGTTTGACTCGATAAAAACAAGATAGAAGAAGAAGAATTGGTGAGATGATTCTATTGACAGATTGGTCGATACATTATGTCAATAAAATTGACCCAAGACAAGACAAATGTGAGTTTAATCTATCGACCTAGTTGTCGATATATTGGATCGATTAAATCAACTTAATTTTTTTTAGCCGACTCTATGAGAACGAAGATGGACACCATAAGGAAGCAGCTTGATGTGCGCGAACCAGAACAGCATCGTTCAGGAGGTGAATCGCAAATACTACAACCATGATGTGCGTCATCTTTACTTGTCCTCACGATCTCTTTCAATTGACGGAGGTGCGTATATATATCTTCAATCTCCATTTATTGTTATTCTTCAGGCTGAGGCTTATGAATTAACAGTTTATTTGAAAGAACCGTAGTCTCACTCTTGAGTTAGAATTTAGTTAGAATGGTGGAGGATAGAAGAAGCTTGAATGAATTGAATGTTTTTGGTTTTTTCCTTGGATCATAAGTCTTATAGTAGCGGAAAAGGTAAAGGTTTGGTGAGTGCATCGGCTAGCTGTGATTGAGAAGAAATGTGAGCAACACGAAGACTGTTGGACTGAATTAATTGCCGAACAAAATGGTAGTTACAAGTTACATGTTTCATCCGAGAGTGGAACACTGGATTGACTAAAGGATAAGTAGCACCAACATTATTACAATAAATCACCTGCTTTGAGAAAGATGTGATGCTTACTTCAGACATCAATTGCATCACCCAGATTAATTCACATGTAGTGTCTGCCACTGAGCGATACTCATCTTCTGCTAATGAACGAGCAACTGTATTTTCCTTCTTAGAGGACCACATATTAGGATGAGCTCCTAAATACACAATATAAGATCATATTGACGTGAAATCATCCTTGTCACCAGCCTAATCAGCATCTAAGAATTCAAGAAGCTAAGACAATTCTAGCGTCGAAGAAAGATATTGTGGTCTATAGTTCCAGAGAGGTATCAAAGGATTCTCTTATTAGTTTGCCAATGAATATCAGTAAGACAATGCATAAATTAAGACAACCGATTAACAGCAAAGGCAATGTATGGCCTCGTTAGATTTAAGTACAGAAGACTGCCTATAACACTTTGATATTCATTACTATTGGGAAGAGTTGTACCGGAAGAGAGCTGAAGAATGCAGTTGGACAACATTGGTTTAGAAGGTGGATTAGCGTCAAACATATTTGTGTTTGTCAAGAGATCAGTAATATACTTATGTTGTGTTAGAAGTAGTCCATTTTCTGTCTAATCTGCTTCAATACCCAAGAAATAGGTCAAGGCACATATATGAGAGAAAAACGCTTACCGAGCAGTGTGATAAAAGCATTAATAGCAGCAGCATTTTTCGCAGTGATCACAGTGTCATCCACGTAAACAATGATAAACATTATGGTATTATCTTGAATTAGAGTGAAGAACAAAGCATCAGAGAGAGAATTGGTGAAACCTGATTCCAAGAGATAATCTTGAAGCTCCATATACCATACCCAAGGAGCTTGTTTCAATCCATAAAGCACTTTTCCCAGTTCAAAAACATAATTAGGTTTGTCACGGTCAATAAAGCCGTGCGGCTTAACATAAATATTTTCAGTGAGATTCCCTTGAAGAAAAATGTTATTTATATCAAGCTGACGAAGATCCCAACCACTATTAACAGCATGACCAAGAACATGATGAATTAAGGCATATTTAATTAGCGGACTAAAAGTATCCTCATAATCAAGACGATGTCGTTGGTGAAACCCCTTAGCGACAAATTGAGCTTTGAAATTGTAAATATCACCATTGGGAAGAAGCTTTATCCGAAATACCCACTTCATACCAAACAAATAGTAAGATGGATCAGGAGGAACTAAATTCAAGTGTGGAATTCACCTCAGAGCTATATTCAGAACTCATTGCTTCTAGCCAACGTTTGTCCTTTAGAGCATGAGAGGCAAAGGTTGATTATGTTTCTTGTACTGCAGATGTTAATGATACACTTAGGTTTTAATCCTAGAATCTACTTCAAGTGCACATCAAACATAGTTGTACTTAGGGATCGAATCCATGAAGATCAATCATTGCACTATTGATTACTAAACCTAATTCAAGTTAAGACAAACCAAATAAGACGTAATTGTAAGACGAAATATAGATGTGAACCTTTATAATAAAAAAACATCATGCATCGGAAATTCATCTGAAAATAAGGAATCAAATCAAGAAACTATTCGAGGAACACAATTAACCAATTCTTGACTCAGACATAGAAATATAGCAAACCCACTATCATGGCATCAACTACTATATCTGATAACCTAGAATCCTAAACTATTGTTTGGTCCTAGAGATCTAATACACATGATTGAATTGGTATGATATGTCCACAATTAGCCATAAAATCACCTTTAATTGGTTAAGGGCTAATTGCTTTTCTAAACTAGTACAGACATCTAACAGACACTTTTGGTGAGTTAAATGACCTAAGATAACAGACTAGGTGATCAGGCTAACATAAGCATTACACACAGCAATAGACAAAGAACACACAAGATCTGACCCTATTTGTTCTTAATTCATTGAATCCTTAATTCCCTAGAAAACTCTAAACCTGATTAGAGAACTACTCAGACATCAGCAAAAAAACAACATAATCGATATAAGAAAATACATAATTGAATTGCAAAAGAATAGTAAAAAGTGTTCAAAAGTCTTCTCAAACTATAGAGGATGAAATCTCTCCCTAACATTTACAAGAGTCTACAGTGAAATTAAAATAATTTCTATTTTCTAAAGATCTCGAAAACCTTATTTATAATAGCTAAAAAAGTATCTGGTATAACATAAGGAAAACAAGAAAATCTCGCGCAGGCCCGTGGATCGATCGATCTAGGTGTAGAAAGATCAATCACTATAGAGTGGCTGATCCTTATTCTTGTTGATCTTTCAACAGATTGAGCATAGATAACTCATCAAAGGCTAGAACAGTCGATCTTAAGATACTTGGTCGATCCTCCTATCGGGCGCATATTCTGGTGATGTAGAGATCGATCAATCCAGTGGAAGCTAATCGATCTTGAAGTCGTGCAAAACTTGTGGTGTTGAGGGGATCGACCGATACTAGTGTCTTGAAAACGATAGAATTGCTCTATTTTGCTCCAATCCATGTTTTGAGTGCTTAATTCCATTGTAACCCGTATTGTACCTGAAAAGACTCCAAAAGACTAACAAAGACTCAAAAAACACATGAATAAGTCAGTCAAAAACTAATAAAATGGAGGTATAATCAACTCCCCCAGACTTACCTTCTTGCTTGTCCTCAAGCAAGCTGAGAAAACAAAAACTAAAAAGTGAAGCGTAATCAAAGGAACTCATTCGTCTTAAGAGTACTACAAAATTAATTCCTTTAATAAAACCACATGAAAAACTTACCTGACAGAACCCAAACAACCTTGTACTTCCCCTAGACTTTGAAATTTTCCCAAGCAAACTCCACAATTGAAGTAAGTGATACGAATTTACCATACCGACTTACTAAGGTATCTAGGTGCAGTCTCATCGAGTGGATATTGATAAAAGGACACATGTTTTTATCTTCAGCCTAAAGACTACCTTCTATATGGTTTATTTTCTCTCTTTTCATCTACATTGCAGCCAATTTTTCTCTACTTACCTAGGATATCATTTTTTTATTAGCTAGTTCTTTAGCAACTCAAAGAATGAAGGCAAGAGTAGCGTCATTAGAGTTTTCCTCAACCTAGAAACATTGCGTCGAACATTTTTTTTAGTTACATCAACCATAGCACATTCAGCACAAACACGTAGGAGAGATTAAAGAGAGGGGAACCACACTCACACGGATAAGTCATTCGGGACTGAAGAGGGGAACCCACTCTGATGTATGCCAACCCCCTTGACAAGAGAATTAAGTCAGGTTAGGTATGAACCTGACATGAGATTTTTTTAATACCCAAGAAGATATGGGTAATGCTGAGAAGTTGTGTAGTCTCTGAGTTTTCGAATAATCAATTGATTTGTGCCAGGTCTGAGTCAATGGTACTTAAGTTCATGAAAATGCAGTTTACTTCAAAAATATTAGTTCCTACAACCGGTGTTTAGACTCAATGAAAGCAAACAGACTCAAGAAAAACATAAAAATGACTTGAAGTGTAAGCAAAAGAAAGGAAAATCGCGTTAGTCACAACAGTGTCCTCCCCCAAACTTCACACCGTCTCGGTGTGATAATAAACCTGAAGGAAGCCCGACCTATGCAGGAAAATAAGATTAAAAAGTATGAAAGACGGAAATGAATCAGGTAAGAGAAATGATCAAACTCTAGTAGCCCTGCGGATTGTATGATGGTCTAGAACCGAAGACTTTCCAGTATCCTTTCCTTGCGGTGAGGATCTCCTAACCTTCTTGAAAGGTTTCTTAAGTCCATCACAAACTATTGTCTAAAGGGACAAACACAAAGAAAATCAATGGCATAAATCGACATCTAAGGTACAAAAATTCATAAATTTTGATCATAATACAAGGTTCATGTGAAGAAAATAAGCTAAACTTAACAGCAACACAGTAAAACATCCAGCAATGCATAAATCAATCCGTTCCATACTTAATTCCAAACCAAAATTTCTATAATTTTCCTAAATTCTCTTTCAACCTAAAATCGGATTCTACACCAAAAATTCCAAAACTTGGGCAATTCTAAACTCTAAATCATCATAAAATGGCTTAAGAAGATAGATTATGCATCACAAATAAAGCACTAACTCGAACACAAAAATCAAAGTTATCATATATTGGATGACAAAATTTCCTATAGTGAATAGACGTACCCCATGTCGGTATTTGGAATAGGTATTCTTATTGATAATAAAGCGTATGATGTAAAACACATAGACATAATTAGAGATAAGAGAGAATCCTAACCAACTTATCATATACAATATTTACGGAACTTGGTAACAACTTAGATCGTATCTCCTATATGTTCCCGCAAGATGGACGTCTGGAGTTGAGTCCAATCTTAGATCATGTCTTGTAGTCGCAGACGAGGTAAAGACTTGGTGAGTGCATCGACTAGCTAAGATTAAGAAGAAATTTGAGTGACATGAAACCGAGTGATATTGTTCCCTTTAGGTATCGAATCACTTGCTTCAAAGCT
>OVBA01008345.1:0-12689 GCA_900406435.1 Lepidium aucheri
AAATATATTTTTGATGACTAATAAATAAATGTACTAATATTTTTTATTTAATATTTTTTTATAAAATTTGCATATTTTTTTGCTAAATAAATATTAATATTTTATAATTTAGACTAACATACAAATTTTAAAAAAATTATGAATATATAAAAAATTTATAAATATTTTCTGTAAAATGTAATTCTTTTTTATAAATAAGGAGTCACTGGTCGCTGCGATTATGAAACGAACAATATAACGATTGGTCACAGCAACTAAAAAATAAACATAAAACTAATTTTTTTATCACGGTTGCTGTCGCCAACAACCACAAATAAAATAAAAGAGTTACTTCTTCAAGGAAACGTCACCGGATAGAGCTCGTGACGTGTTTTCTACTGGCGGCATGTTAAAGTGGTTGTGAAGAAAAGGGATCTATTACATTTTTGCCTAGTGTTCATCTTCGACGTCATATATATAAGATAAGTAAAAATATTCGTAAGTGTATCTACTTATTGGTCTTAATTATATAGGCTCGGCCATAAGAGGAACAAATGGGACGAAATGAATATTTTTAGGCTCCTTCATCTCTAAACTCTTGCTCTTTTAAGTTTTATGCATAGACTCTCGTAGATAAAAACCAACTAGAGAGTTTTGACTTTCCTTTTCCTTTATAATCCGATCCCCTTTTGGTAGAGCTTCTCTAACTGGTCTGATTTCAGACAACAGTAATTGCCTAAACTTCCACTCCTATTTATACAATCACCCAAATTTTATACGCAAATTTTGGATCTTTCCTTTCTTGCTCAATTTTTTCGAAAAAATAGCGAAATTATGTATTTCCTTAAAAAAAAACGCAATCAGTGGTTAAATGCCTCACCGCCGATCACTTTTAGAACCACGAATTCTCCTTCATTGATCTTTATTCGCGGGTCAATTTTCCTAAAGTTCCAAGCTTCTTCTTTCTCAATGGCAAAACATCTTTACCCAGCTATTAATGCACTTACCGTAGAAGACGATGAGCCCATTGTTCTGCCTGACAGCCCAAGGTTCCGAGTTCATGATGAGAATTCGCTCAGCATTATGAGGAGGTTACTAAATCCTGACTGCCAAGTGATAGTCAAGATTAGCCCTGGCATAAAAACCGGAACCAAAATATAAAACCAAACCGAACCAAAATATAAGGAACCGAACCGAACCAGAACCGGCTAACTAACTAAACGGTTCCAAAATTCAAGAACCGAAAGAACTGGAACCGAATAGGTGCAAAACCGATAACCGAATGGATACCCGAAAGAACCGAAGCATAATTATATATTTCAAAATAATTATTTATATAAAATTCACTAGTCTAAATATCTAAAATTATAACTATAAATCCAAATCTGTTAGTTTTTTGGAGCCACAATTACTTAAAAAAATAAAATACTCAATTTATATAATTAATTTATGGTTTTTAATGATTTTATTGATTTTTTTAAAAGATTAGATAGAAATATCCGAACGGAAACCAAATGGAATTTGAATAGGTACCTATTGGTTACTTCAAATTCGGAACCGAAAGAACCGGAGCCAAAACCGAATCTAACCGAAATTTGATAAGTACCCATTGGTTACCATTTTTCCAGAACCGAAAGTACCGAAAATCGAAAGAACCGAACTAGACAAGATGATAGAGTCGATGCCTCGTGTGTGGAGAGTCAAAGAAAGGGTGAGGGAAATTGCATTGTCTAGAGTTCGGTTTCAATTCATCTTCCGGAGAGTAGAAGACTTGGTAACAGTTTTGGCAGAAAGACCATGGGCCTATGATAATTGGTTGATGGTGATGGAGTGCTGGTGCCCTTTTCCGCCTGAAGATTTTCTCTCAACAATGATGGTATGGATTCGAATCCGAAACATACCCGTCAACTACTACACAGTAGAAAAAATCCATCGCTTGGCTAGTGCAATTGGAAATGTTGAAGATATCACATACAATCTAAAGGAGTCACAAAAAACGGACTATGTTCGAGTGAAGATTACTTTCAATATCATGAACCCTGCTAAGGATTTGAAGATCCTGAATTTACCTTCAAGAGTAAGAGTGGCTATGCTCTATAAATATGTGAAAATCAGGAGTTGTTTCCATTGGAACGCTTAACGCACGAAATGTTAGCATGCCCATGGAAGAAGAAAGAACAACTGGAGGAAGCTTAAGCGAAGAAGATAGTAAGAAAGTTGTCTGAGCCTAGCTCTCAGACAAAAACAACACCACTGTGTTTTGAAGCACCTCCGGCCTTTCCTGACCTCTTGAAATTATTGAAGGAGGAGCGACAGGTAGCGATGCAGTACATTACACACCCTGACCAGAGAGAACGACAAGTACGTATTGTGAGAGTCCAACAATACCTTGAGGATCTGGATGAGGAAGCTGAAACTCAACAATCATTGACTACTTTTAATAATTAACATAAGGATGATATTGAGGCTAAGCTGAGGCAGTCGGAGACCACTATTGTGAAGCCAACAAATCATAGTGAGACTCAGAGTTTTGATGGTGATAAAGAATACTATGAACTCTATGAAGTCACGGTTGCAGATGAACCAACACTAGGAACACTGGGAACTCCTAATGTCAATAACGCACCATCTTTCAACATTGGAACTACAAGTAGGGACCCTGAGGGGACAAAGAAACCAGTGAAGAACCCATGAAAGATACCTAATATCAAGGTCCGAAAGACTCGTCCTAAGCAGAACCTTACACATACTCTCTCACCATAATCAGAGTCCATGGGAGGAGAAAACACTAAAAGGAAGATACTTGAAACGATCTATGGAGTGGAACCACCAGTTGATGGTGAACACAACAAACGTCGATTGGAAAAAACACCCCCAGAGACTACAACCAATAACCAAACAACTTCAACTGATGCGGTGGCTTCCGTTTTTAAGCCGCTGCCATCCAAATGAGTATTCTGAGGTGGAACTGTCAAGGCATGGGGAACACTGAGACAGTTCGTCATCTCTGGGAGATTCGTCAAAATTTCTACCCGGATTTCTTGTTTCTTATGGAAACCAAGCAGAAGAATAGTTATATGGAAAAGTTACACACCTCTCTAGGCTATAGGTATAAGCGATGGACTTGCCGTTATGTGGAAACACTCTTATGAAGTGACTGTTTTGTATGCTGACAAGAGGGTCATCTATTTATGAGTGAAAATGAATTCAGTTTTTTTCTCTATGTCTCATCGTATATGGTGATCCGGTCAGGAACCAATGAAAACAAGTTTGGGACTTTCTCGCATCAATTGGACTTTATCACGATGACAATTGGGTTCTCTTAGAGACTTTAACAAACTTCAAAATAATAGAGAGAAAGTAGGTCTTCTAAGACATGATTCTACGTTTTGGGACTTTAGATATATGATATCAAAATGTAAACTCACAAAAGTACATAGTATTGGCAATTCGTTATCATGGGTGGGCTGGCTTGATAGGATCTAGATTCAATGCCGCTTAGATCGGGCATTTGGTAATGACTCCTGATTTCAACTATTTCCCCATTCTACTTTGTGGTATCTGGATCGTTGCGCTTCAGATTATCGCCCTATATTGCTCTCATTTATAGAAGCTGATATGCCCTCCAGATACTAAGCGATTCACGTATGATAGTCGCTGGGCTAAGAAGAATGGGATCAATGATGATATTTGCAGGTTGGAATATGAACTCTCAGGTGAATCAATTATCTCTTTCAGAATGTAAAAAAAATTGCAGGACTGTGTTAAGTAAATGGAAGAGGTCGAATGCTACAAAACCACATATCGCAATTCAAAGCCTCGAACAAAACTTAGAGATAGGGATGATAAACAAATTTTTATCGTCTGCTTATGAAATATATTGTAGTACAATAGGTATCAATCCATCGAGGATAATAGCAGGAAACTAGTATTCAATCAGCTATCTAATCCAAGCCAAATCAATAGCAAATATTCTGTTACAATCTCAATGGACAAGAAACAAAACAGAGCAATAACAAAATAGAGGAATATGAAAACAGAGCAGTGGATGAAAAACAAAGTATGAAATTCGCAAAAGAATATAAGCTAAAGAGGGGTTCTTGAGGGTTAAGATCAATGATCAGAACTCCACCAAGGGATCCAGAGCTTTGATTAACAACATAGTAGGGATAATCTCTAGACAAAGAGTCAACAATCTCACTCATTCTCATGAAGTGAAAATCAACCAAGAAAACAATTAGATCTGATTCTCATCAACGATTTGCAATCTATGAGGCATTAAAATAGGACCTAAAACAGTCTAATAACAGTCCTAAACAACAATCTCATGAGGTAGGAACCATTATTTGAAGCAAGGCTAGGTCAAACATTTCAACAAACACTTAGTAGGTAGAAATGACTATAATCATATTTCAGTTGATCAGAAAGAAATAAGTATTTGAGATAAATAGAAGATATTCCATTATAGGTTGTTAAGATATAGAATATAAGAATTTTACCGAGATTAACCCTAGTTGGGAGTCTCTACTATTTGTGTATAAATACCCTTATTTGAGAATCAATAAAATTTAAGCAATTATATTCTAAACCTTATTTCTACATGGTATCAGAGCAGTCGATTCTTGTAGATCATTTTCTAACTTAAAAAAAAGGAAATCATGGGAGAAATGATGTTGAAGAGTCCCATGAAGATCCAGATGAATACGTAAAGTGAAGGAGGCGTCATTGTCTTTAAGCTTCCTCACATCAATTATTTTCCACTTCTTGAAATTTTAGTACGTTTGCCTTTTAATATTATTTTTGGGTATGTGTTTTAAACTTATTTATGGTTTTGAGGTATAAGGATTTATGGAAGAGTTTCTTAAGAAATTATTGTCCTTCTTTAGGCTTGTGGTTCTCATGGTTTATTTTATGTTGAAAGTATTCTAAGGTTTAGAACTTTCAGAATTTGTATTTTGATTATTCACTATTTTGGAATATCTTGATTACGGGGTGTTCAGTAGAACGCATGTTCTTAGGTCAAAAATATTAGTCCAGTTTATGGACTGTCCAAGATAAGGACGATTGTTTGTGGAGTTACGGACGTATTCCTTATCAAAGACCAAAGACGAGCTGAAAGTTTTATCCCTCACAAGATTAGGGGTTTTTACCCGGAATCAACTCGCATGGTTTTTCCTTCCTCGACAAGTGCTCATGTCAAAGGTGTTCTGCTTTATGATTGCGGATTTCGTGTTTTGCGTTCTACCTTTGTCGTGTGGGGGGAGTATTGGAGATAAATAAGAAATATTCTATTATAGGTTGTTAAGATATGGAATATTAGGGTTTTACCGAGATTAACCCTAGTTGGGAGTCTATCCTATTTGTTTATAAATACCTTTATTTGAGAATTAATAAAATCTAAGCAATATATTCTAAAACCTTAATTCTACAATAAGCACTAAGAACAACCTAACTCGAAGAGATATATGCATAAATAATCTTAAGCAAGCTTGGAAACCCTTGGATCTGCACTAATTTACCCCATCCTCAAGAACCCTAATGAATTTACTCAGATTTTATAGCTAAGTGCATAAACTCAGAAAATTAAATGAAATACGTAAATAGAAAGAGCAAAAAAAAGAAGACAGAATGTATAAACAAAAATGCAAATAACTAAATGACCTTTCAAGGATCTAACATCAAAATGAAAAAGAACTTGGAGAAAGGAGAGAAAGACAACTTGAATTTATTCTCCATCTGGAAATAAAACGTGGATAATGATGTTTGTGGGCTACAAATGTATTTATAGCCCATTACAATGAAAACCTAAAAAGTCAACACCAGATAAAAGGTCAAGAAAGGGAAAAAAATAGAGTACTCACAGCTGAGCTTCGAGTGGTGGGCTGGAGGCGTGCTCAGTTCGAGGCATTCAGAGAGGCAAGAGTCCGCATCCACCAAGTCAAGTCCTAGTTAATGCTCGTGGCCATAGTGTAGAGGCTTATGTTCGAGGGTGTCTTAAGCTGTCTGACTCCAGAAGACTCGAACCCTAAGGTCAAGGCCATCCTTCAAGGCGTGAGATCTTTCGATCCTAGGTGCTTCCTTTTGTCTTTCCTTGCACTCTAATGATACAAGCCTCAAGGTGCTTCTCTAAGTTTGATGGGAATGAATTCTTCGTCAAAGGAAAAAGAGAGTACTTCCTTGCGAAGGTAGCGAGATTAGCAGAAAGTGACGGAATGAGGAGCGATCCACAAGAAGGATGATAAGATTCTTGATAAACTCGAACACCTCTTGATCAATGGGAATCCTGTCAAGATCCAAGACTTGTGCTTGAACCTTTAGACAAGCGGCTAGAGCTTTCTTTAACTAGGTTGTAAGAAAACGTTCGTCTCTTTATTGATAATCAAAAGTGAAAACATTACACGGCTGCAAGGAGACCTTATAAATGGTCATATCAGCTAGCCCTAAGGCCGACTCAACTTAAAAGAAAGCAAATAAAACGGATCGCAACCCATTAACAAAACAAGAAACAAAAGCAACAAAACTAGAGTTCAATTCGTGGCCTTGCTTCACAAGTTGAAGCCTTGGTCCACTTTACTAATAAAAAGGCCTAGATGACTCTAAGACTCTCTATCCTAAAGGACTAGAGCTGATGGATCTGCAAAGACATTTAAATGAATTATAAAGCGTACGTTATCTTGTCTTAGAAGAAGCCATGAATGATTTGTTGGATTTGGTTCGATCCATGAGTGTTCTTGAGATTATTGGATTTGATCTTGCAGCCTTTGTTGCTCTCTTTGAATGTTGGCTTGGTCCATGATCTCGTGGCCTTCCTCTTGTGCCATTCTTTGTCGATCTTAGTGCGATCCATTGGCGAATCTTCTCCTATAGCATTTGACAATGCATTTGTATCTACTTCATCGAGCTCCTTCCTTAGCTTCTTAGATCTTTCTCTAGTCATTGGACGGTCTGGTATGATGACCACATCACTCTCTCCCTCTTGAAAAGGTTCCTCCTTCATCTCGTACTCAGAATCTGCATGAAAAGGGCAGATATCGGCTACATTGAAACTTGATGCAATGTTAAACTCACCTAGTAACTCGATCCGGTAGGCGTTGTTGTTGATCCGCTCCAAGACTTTGAATGGGAAATCTCTATACGGTGACAGCTTGGACCTTTGCTTGCTCGGGAACCACTCCAGATGCATGTGCACCCAAACCCAATCTCCCGACTTGAATGTGATGGCGTTGCGCTTCTTGTCCAATCTTAGCTTGGTGGCTGCGACTTTGCGTTCTAGGTTCTCCTTGACTCGGCTATGAAGCTTGAAGATCATTTCAGCCTTGGAGTTTGCATCCTTGTCCAAGTAGTGGCGCGGCGGTAAAGGCGTGAAGTCCATTGGCGTCAAGGGGTTGAATCTATACACCACTTCAAAAGGTGAAACTTGGAAGAAGAGTGCTAAGTTAGGTTATAAGCAAATTCAACCATAGGTAAACAATTGAGCCAATTATTCAAATTCTTTCCGACCGTAGCTCTAAGTAAGACACTTAGAGGACGGTTTACCACCTCGGTTCGCCCATCGGCTTGTGGGTGACAAGTTGTGGAAAAGAGCAGCTTGGTCCTTAACTTGCGCCATAAGGTTCGCCAAAAGTGTCCCATGAACTTGGCATCTCGGTCGAATACAATGGTCCTTGGAATTCTATGTAGACGCACCACTTTCTTGAAGAAAGAGGTCGGCAATTTGGGATGCATCATTTGTTTTGTCGCATGGTATGAAGTATGCCATCTTGGAAAACCGATCCACCACTACAAAGATTGAATCCTTATGCTTAATCTTGGGCAAACCTAAAACAAAGTCCACAGAAATATCCTCCCAAGGAGCATAAGGAATAGGCAAAGGTAAATACAATTCACAAGGGTGAGACTTAGCCTTGATCTTATAACATGTGGCACACTTGATGCATAGCCGTTCCACATCTCTCTTTAAATGAGGCCAGAAGAAGTGTTCTGCCACAATTGCTAGGATCTTGTCAACACCAAAGTGGCCCATAAGTCCTCCACTATGAGCTTCCTGAATAATAATCTCTCGGATTGATCCTTGCGATACACACAACCTTTTCTCTCAGAACAAATACCCTTCATGAATATAGTAAGATCCGGACGCTCCTTTGGATCAAGCTTGGTATGTTTATCCAAAGTCTGGATCCTCCTTGTAATGGTCTTTGATATTCTCAAAGCCTAGAACCTTAGCGTCCATGATGGTGATAAGATTGTGCGTCGGGACAATTTATCCGCTACAAACATTCTCTTTTCCCTTCTTGTACTTGATGATGTAGAGAAATGTCTCCACGAATTCCAACCATCTAGCATGTCTCTTCTTGAGATTTGTCTAACTTCGCAAGTGTTTAAGAGTCTCATGATCCATATGAACTATGAATTCCTTGGCTAGAAGGTAATGTTGCTAAACTTCCAATGCTCGGACCAATGCTAGAGCTCCTTGTCGTAGGTTGGATAGTTGAGGGTAGCTCCACTTAGCTTCTCACTGAAGTAAGCTATAGGTCTTTTATCTTGCGTTAATACAGCTCAATTCCCAATCCCGACACATCACGCTCCACTTCAAACGTCTTATCAAAGTTGGGTAAAGCTAACACCTGAGCCTTGGTGAGGCCTCACTTCAACTCGGAGAAAGCTTTCTCTTGTGAATCTCCCCATGAGAATGGAACATCCTTCTTGAACACGACAATAAGTGCTGCAACTATTGTACTAAAGTTCTTGACAAAGCGTCGGTAAAAACTAGCCAAACCGTGAAAACTCCTCACATGACCGATCGTTGTAGGTGTTGGCCATTCTTCAGTTGCTTTGATCTTTTCTTGATCCACACAAATTCCCTGTGAACTTACAACAAATCCTAAAAACACAAGATCATTAGTGAAGAAGGTGTACTTCTTAAGGTTTGCATAGTGGCTCTCTTGTCAAAGAGTCTCTAGTACTTGCTTAAGGTGCATTAGATGATTCGATAAACAAGAGCTATAAACTAAAATATCATTAAAGTATACCACTACAAACTTACAGATGTAAGCCGTTAGGACTTGGTTCATGAGTCTCATGAAAGTTCTTGGTACGTTGGTGAAACCAAACGGCATCACAAGCCACTCATACAACCCTTGCTTTGTCTTGAAAGCGGTTTTCTACTTGTCACCTTCTTTCATGCGGACTTGGTGATAACCACTCTTGAGATTTATCTTGGAGAAGATAGTAGCTCCATGAAGTTCATCTAACATGTCGTCTAAGCGTGGAATGGATGGCGGTACTTGATGGTGATGTTATTTATTGCACGACAATCTACGCACATTCTCCATGTTCCATCTTTCTTGGGCACTAGCAAGACCGAGACTGCACATGGACTTAGATTCTCGCTAATGTACCATTTGTCCAAAAGATCTTTGACTTGGCGCTCTAGCTCTTTAGCTTCTTGATGGTTGATACGGTAAGCTGCACTATTGGGTAGAGCGGAGCCGGACACAAAGTTGATTTGATGTTCTATTCCCCGGATCAGTTGTAGACTCGTGGTAGGGTTACCTCTCCACTTTTCGAGCTATCCTATCTTGAAGACCATCCAAAAATTGGGCCATGAGGTTCTGCTCAGATTCCTCGGTCTCCAAGCAGATCTTCAAGCTCTTGAACTCCTTAAAGTATTCCTCCACGGACCTATTTCCCTGCACCAATTTATGAAACCTTTTCTGTTAGTCCCTATGAAAATATGGAGGCACATACATTTTCTGAAGATTGAATTTCATTTCTTCCCAAATAGTGACTTAGTTGTAGCGGTGACGCCTTTGTTTTGCTATGTCGCGATCCCACCACGACAAGGGGTTGTCCGTGAATTGAGCCACAACAAACCTCATCCTCTTGTGATCAGCATAGTGGTAGCACTGAAAAATATGCTCTATTCTTTTCTTCCAATCGAGTTAGGCTTCCGGATCGACCTTACCGGCAAAGGTGGGAGCGGTAAGCTTTGGTTTGATGTTATTGGGAACCGAATCGTCCCACTCACATCCACGGTGTTGCAGATCTCTTCCACGTACGGTGTCGTTCCTTAGTGGCGGATCATCCGGGCCCGGGTCGAGCTCTTCCTCACGGTGCGCCTCGGTCTCATTATCCCGCGAGTGTACAAACGCACGGGTGTTTCCTGATCTTGGTTCTAAGTGATCCATGTGTGTGTTGATGGCTTGGATTTGAGCATGGATTTGAGCCAATGTCTCGGCTAGTGTGGGTGTAGCCTCTTGATTATCTCCCATCAGTGCTACACAAAAAGAAAAAGGTTTTTAATGTTTTTTTTGTAAGAAACAAGAAATGGAAACAACAAATATGGGAAGAACACAAAATAAAAACCCTAAATGATTTGTAGGATCTAGTGATAAGTGTGATTTTTAATGGTTTTAGAGTACATTTTAGGTTGCTTTGTATCCGTTTAGTTAGTTTCCCTTGCATTTAGGTTCATTTAGGTTAGTTTTGCACTTTTTGCATTTGCATTTGGAGTTTTCCTAGGTAATGGAGCAAAAAGGAGCCTAAAATGGAGCTAAAATATCGGAACAAGCTGCTAAGGAGAAGAAGTTGCTCAATGCTTGGATCGCAGCCTTGCGGTTCGCTGGCGAGGATCGCTCGGTTCGCTAACAGAAAGAAGCCTCAGTCGCCCGCTTCAACCTATCCATCGCAAAGGAAGCTCAACCTGAACCATTCAGACCATCTACTCGGCATTAACCTACGAGGACAACATCAAGACCACTCCTCGGTGTCCAACCTTGCCAAGGACAAGCGAGGGGAAGATTTCTGGTTAAATGCTTAAGTCGGTTTAGCCATTAGGGTTATGCTAGTAACTCTATAAATACCCTTTGATGGTCATTTTATCAATCATCTGATGTTTTAGCAAATAGAAATCTCTCTCTAATTTCGTTGTAGCTTTATATTTGGATCTTAAGTTACTTTGTTTTTGCGTTTATGCTTTACTGAATTGACTATTTGCTTAGATCTTTGTCATTTACTTTCTGTTCTTTATTTATCTTATTGCTGTTTATGCTTATGAATATGAAATCTCCCTTGATCCTCCACTCTCAATCGATGATGAGTGAGTAGATCCTTGTGGATCTCGAGGATAGGGAGATCGGAGGGGAAATCTCCGATCCACTCGCTTAAGTGAACATGGAATTGATCCGATCTCTTCTCATATGACCGAGCTTAATGGCGATTTCTCCCTGATCAAGAGAGATCTGATTTGGGCCGAAACCCCAAAGCTAGCACCAAGGGGATCGGAGACCAAAGTTTCATATGAGAGATGGCTTTGATCCGCCGAGGAGAGATCTAGCATGTGGATCGGTCATTAAACACTTCGGACCAGACTTTATACTTTGGATCCGGCTTGATCGCAGCTAGCATTGTAATGGATCAGCCAGATCGGAAAGGGATCTTCACCACGAGAGTGGGTTGATCTAGCTTGTCCCGGTTTAGAGCTCGCCTTATATAGCTTGGCGGTGTTGGATCGATGAGTTAATCGCCGATCATCCATTCCCTATCCTCTAGATTCATGTTTAATTCCATAAGTTTATTGCATTTGCTAGTTTGCACTCTGATTTATGAACATTTCCCTGTTTTAGATCATATTGCTCTGTTTTTATTTTGTCATTTAGTGAATTTTGTCCTATATACTAGTTTAAGGGCTCTCATAAAAATATGACTTACCTTTGTGACAGATCGGTAGGTTATATAAACTAGGACTAGGTACGAGATAGGTTGTTTGCTTGCATAACTGAGTATTGGTTCGAAAACCCACCTACTTATTACCATACCTCAATGATTTGATAGAATAGGCCAAAAAACCGTTTTATCAAATTGGCGCCGTTGCCAAATCAGTTTTTGCTTGTTCCAACTTACAGTCTGCTAGTTTTAGGATCAGATCCATTGTTTTTTCTTTTAACTTGTCTGTATTCCCCTCAGCTTGGATCCCTACGGACCAGGCCTCAACTTTATTGACGAGTTCTCTTTTCTGTCTTTGCAGGCCTTGCAGGTACCCTTGCCATTTTACAACCGAGGCTAGCAACAAATTACACATCCTCGCTCCAATTCCAGCGAGTTGTGACAGCGAGTGGTTTGTTTAGTTTGATCGGTGGATGAAAACACGGTCTAAAGGTTCCCACAACCTTCCCCCACCCACCGACGACATCAACCAACTTGTCCGTGAGATCCGTCGTCTCCGCAACACGGTGCATCAGCCACAGCCAGATTTGGACAAGTCTACACGGGGAACGACATCAGATGGTACCCCTCCGTTGGTCAATGAAGCCACCCAACATGCGCGAGCACAGAACCCCGCTCGTCGCCCTCGATGTATTGGCGCGAGTGATGTGCCGTGTACTCACATTATACGGAATGGGATCCAACCGTCAGCAATCCAGAACAACAATTTCGAGATCAAGAGTGGTCTCATCTTAATGGTGCAGAATAATAAGTTCCATGGTCTACCCTCGGAGGACCCCCTCGACAACCTCGACGAGTTTGAGAGACTTTGCTCGCTCACTCGAATCAATGGAATGAGTGAGGACACGTTAAAGCTTAGGCTCTTTCCCTTCTCTCTTGGAGATCGGGCGCATCAGTGGGAGAAACACCTTCCAGCTGGATAAACAAATGTTTCCTACCAAGTTCTTCTCAAATTCACGTACGGCAAAGCTCCGGAATAGCATCTC
>OVBA01008346.1:0-12688 GCA_900406435.1 Lepidium aucheri
CAACGACATAAGGGATTAGTCATATGAATTGTAAATGAATCTTGTAGGTTTATCATTGTCTTGTTGTAGGTTTACCATTACCTCAATGTAGATTTATATTTGTTATTTTCTAGGTTACTCGTTATCTGCTTGTAGGTTTACATAAATATTACATAATCAAACACAAATGTTATATAAGCAAATAACAAGTTCATTTTGAGATTTGCTCATCTTATCATATATAAGTAGGAGGGCAGTTGTTTAAAAATGCTCTCCAATGTTACATTACCAATATTCGTGCTTCTCTTAAAGTACGATGAGCCTTTTAGTTTTTCACCTACAACAAAGACGTAAATGTCAGATAGTAAATATATAAACATACAATAAACCCACAAAATGTTTTCAGTAGACTACAAAATAGCCACAACAATGGTGTCAATGATCTGAGATGGCATCACAAGTTTGTAGAAGCAGGAGGTAGATGTGTATTAATTTTGGGGTAAAATAGTCTTTCCAAATCATAGGATAAATAAAAGTAAAACCTACAAAAAGGGCACGAGAAACCTACAACACTAAAACGGTAAATCTAGAATTTACGAAACTAAAACCTACAATACAGAAGAACTAAGTCATATGATAATTGAAGAATGACGAAGTATTAAAACTCACAAGACGTAAATGTAAATCTACAATTGAGAGAAGAATGTCTTACACATATAAACCTCACAAAAAGACCGTATAAATGAAAAATAATAAACCTATAACGAAGATTTTAGAAACCTACAACGAAGAATTTAGAAATAAAACATAAACCTACAATAAAGACTATAGAAAACCTACAACAAAGAATAATTAAACCTACAACAAACAAAAACAAAACCTACATAACAGGAGAACTAAGTCGAGAAATAAGTGAAATCAATCCTACAAAACCTATAATGACTAATAAATAAACCTACAACAAAGACCATAGAAAAACCTACAATGAAGAATCATTAAACCTGCAACAAACAAAAACAAAACCTACATAATAGGAGAACTAAGTCGAGAAATAAGAGAAATCAATCCTACAAAAGCTTACAATGACTGATAAATAAACCTACAACAAAGACCATAGAAAAATCTATAACAAAGAATCGTAAAGCCTAAAACAAATAAAAAACAAAACCTACAAAACAAAAAGTTTAACAAACAGAATTAACGAAAAACATAGAAAACCAAGAGAACTTAACGAAAAACCTACAACAAAGAAACCAAACTCAGGAGAGCTTAGTCCAGAAAAATTAACTTGTAAACCAATACATAACATAAGACACTTAAACCTACAACAAAGGAAAATGAAAACTTACTACACTTGACAACGAAACTTACAACATTAGAGAAGTGTTTTTGTAGGTTTTATGTTTGGTGACATGGAATTTCTCATTAATGGCAGTTTCGTTTTTTTTTCCAAAGGAAAAAGGGATAAAACGATATTAAAATCCCGAAAAGATTAGATATATAATAAAAATATTTTTAGACTATTGTAGTCAATTAAAAGTCACAAAAACTAGTTTAGTAATTCACTTTATATACAAAACATGTTTCTGTTTTTTTAGACAGTTAAATTTTAAAACAGAGTATAATTTTTTTCAACATATGTATCACCTAATAATATCATCTCGAAATTACAGTAATGCCAAATCTTACGGAAGTTGCATTTAGCAGGATTTATATATATCTACTCAGAAAATGTGACATTATATGATATATCTTATATATTAAAGCAGGAGACACTTTCATTTTGGCCGTGTTATAAACTTTAGGATAAATTTAACCTAAGTTCATAACAACCCTTAAAAATAGGATAAGATAGTTTTGTTACAGAATTTTAATATAAAAAATCAAACTTACTAGAAAAAAATTTAGAATTAAATTAAAAATATTTTAGTTACAAACTCGGTTATTGGTTCAATTCCAGTTCAGGTTTGAATTAGATTCTGATATTTTGTCGGATTCGGTTCATCTAATTCAGTATTTAATTATTTTGGTTTAAGACATATTCGGATATTTTAATTTTCGAATATAGTTTGGTACGATATATATCGAGTTCGGGTTCGAATATTTTTATATAAAAATTCAAAATTGTAACTAAAAAAACTCCAAAATTCGGTTCTTGATTGGTTTCATATCGAGTTTGGGTTCAAACTTTTTTTAAATATAGAGGTTTATGACTCATGAAGTGTTTTGTCGGGTTCAGTCCGGATTAGATTCTTCTTATTCGGGCTGATTTCGGTTCGTGTTTTGGGCCACTAGAACATAATAATATTCAAAATATCAACACAGATTTAAGAACCAAATACACACGAGTTAAAAGAAAAACAATTAAATCTCACGCTATAGCGTGGGTTGAATCCTAGTATACATGAAAAATGAGGCACTTAAATTACTCAATAAATATACGAGTAATTCATAAAACTATCCCACAAGTAAGAATATGTGATACGGTCGAGTGAAACATATATACTGCGTTACATATCTGCCTGATTACAAAAAATCCCAGCTATCAATTTTCGCATCAACATAACACAAAACCAGAGTCTTGAAGGTTTACCAATCTGTCCTTCAAATCTTCTATTGCTCTCTCTCTCTGGTAAGCAAAGAACTTCAGTGACTGCCACATTGAAAAGCAAAGCACAGAAAAGATCATTTATATGAGGTTCACAACATTTTCTCAAATCAAAAACCGTTCATTTCACTTACGCCGACTCGCTGCATTGCAACAGATCTTTGTAACGCCTTTCTTTTCGTCAAAAGATTACGAGCCATCAGTTTTGATGAAGGGCGTTTGTAGTTCTTGCCACGGAAGATGAGTATCGCATGCCCTTCTTTAAGTTTTTCAATTGAGATTAGTACTCCATTGCTCTCTGCTTCAAGTGATTTCGCAGTGTAAACAACTCTCGAGAAAATCTTCTGCATTGTGATCACTTTGGCTACCTCCCTGTGCTTCCAATGCTGATGCAGACCTTCCATCACACCATCAAAGACTCCTCTTCTACCTAGATATTAAACAAATAGTATATTGAAATCTATGTTAATGAATCTCAATAGTCATTAGATAAGGAACAAGAAGAAGCCACGAATGGATATGGTGGCTCCTACCAAGAACCAAGCTGCTGTTCATCTTAAGCCCTATTCTTCTTAAGCATTCTCTCTCTTCACAAGTCAATATCTCGATGTCATCATCTCGCTCAGATGGTTTCCATAAAGAGTTCAATTTGGACAACTCCATTGCTGACTTCTCAATCTTCGATTTTAGCTGCAAAGAAAAAGGAGAGCAAACAATGTAACTCTTGTTACAGATGTTTAGAAGGATTCAATTCTCGAGTTAAAAAGGCTTACAATAGAAAGCTTGTGTTCTTGACTCTTGAGTTCCTTTTCTAATTTTTCTTTCTCAGCTTCACTTTCCAGGTTTCCGGTCTCCATTTCCCCAAATTTTCTTTCAAGTTCTTGAAACTCTAATAAAGTTCCAGTTTTGCTTGTTTCTTCCAACTGCTTACCTTCTTTTAGCACCTTCTCCACGATGTCTATATCGCTGTCACGTTTAGTTTCTTCACAATATTGGTATTCTCTGAGTAATCTCTCTCTGTCATCAACCAAATCGGCGACTTCATCAGAAAGGAAGTCCTTCCCTCTGTAAAGTATTATCAAGTATTTGTTGCGTAGTATCAAAACTCCTCCAGTGAGATGCTGGATAAATGGATAGATCCCAATAAAATTTGCATCAGCCACATTGATGTTGAATGTATCCAGAAACTGGCCTTAAGAGAAAAAAGAACTTGCCTTCAATTTATCTGCCATTTCCTCATTGTTTGTATTGAGAGCTCCCCATTTGATTGCAATCTTTGCAATAATACATTTCTCCCATAGTTTCACTATAGCGGAAGCTAAACCTTGAAGCCCATGGTTCCTTCCTTTACAAATTTAGAAGAACAGAGTTTTAGGAAGAAAACCACAAGCAAACGCAAAAAGAGCAGCAATTATAAATACCATGATAGACCTGAGTCTATCATACCAACGTAAAGATAACTCTATATCACACACAATCACTCTCCCTGAAGCTAAGCTCTATATCAAACACAGAAGCAAGAATTAGTGAAGGGAAATTACCGAGGACGAAATGAAATGGTAAAGCTTGAGCAATGTTTCTCAAGTATGTAAACTCTTCGTCACTTAGCTTTGCTCGAGTATTTGGTGGACAACGTCTAGATGGAGTTCTATAACCATTAACCATTCGAGGAAGCAAGTCAGCATCAACTGGAAACGGTCTGCGCATCCACCAATCCAGATATCGAGGTCCCAAACCATCCAATACCCTATCAGCTTCTCTCTCGTACAATGATGAGCTAATCTCATCTGGTCCCGTAGACTTGGTTGAATAAGTCGGTGGTCCTCGATAAACAACGAGAAACTCCTTCTTGCTTAACACAACCAAGCCTTCAGTCTTCATCTATTCTTAAAAACATGATAAATTATTTCAGAGGAATATCAAGAATTCAACAGATTAGTGAAAGTAAAGACTAACCAAACAAACCTCAACGATCTCTTGAGCTCGATCCATGTTCCGACATAGAGGAACATCAAATCTCATCATAGCAAGCTCATTGCACTCCCAGATCGATCTAATCTCATTCACAACGCTCTCTGTAACTCCTGCTTTTCTGACATTCACCCATTTTCTCATCTGCGAAGCTTCAAGTCGCAGTCTATTCAACAATCCTTCGTCGAGGATAAGCTCAGCCGTCGTCGGAACTCTCTCCTTTTTGGTCCTCCGCAATATAAACCTCTCTTCTTCTCTATCCCAAGGCATTTTCCCGCCAAATTGCATCGCCAGCTCAGTTTTCTCCGCGATTCGATTTAAGGACTCAAATTCGCTCAAATCATCCATCTGGGCATATTCTGAATCGCTGTTTTCGTCGAGCTTCTCAACATTACGGACGATTTTTTTCATGGCTTTCTTTCCCCTGACACCGCTCTCTCTACGGTTCAACGCCTTGAACGTCTTCTCTTCAAATTTATGCGCCTTGGTCCTTTTCTCGTGATGATGATGAAGATGATGATACGAAGTATCGAGAATTTCATCGGGCCGAAGCAAGAGAGGACCTTTCATCCATGGAGCAGTCGAAACCTTAATCGGAGCATTAGAAAGTCCTCCATTTTCCCTAAATTGAGGAATTTTGGCGGCATTTGAAGGATTTTGATTAGGGTTTAAGGAGGAGTTAGTGATCGAAGATAAAAAAGCTCGCGGCGAGAGGAAGATAGAAGAAGTTAGCATGAGTAACAAAGTCTGCAACTTTGGGTCTTTCGCCAAAGTTACTGAAGAGGCAACCAAAACGCTCATAAACCAACAAATATCATTATGGATAAGATAAAACTTTCTCCAGTCCTTCCACCAAATCCCAGGCTTTTATTAATCGATTCAATCCCTTTAAGATTTTAAAGTTAAAAAGTTCCAGATTTGAATCAATCAAAAACAACCAAACTTATTTATTCACGAAGAAACACAGTATGAGCATCAAAAACTATTTAATAATAGGTTGCAAATTGAAACAGCTAAAAAAGTAGATGATTAGTGATTTGCTAGAAAATATTTCTAAGAGTATTATCACTTAGACATCATAATATTTACTATGGACCAAACCCAAGAACTAATGGGGCAATTCTTAACAAAGGCTCTAAAGTTTCGGCTGTAAATTTCCTTGCAAACAAAAAACACTTGGTAATTGTAGCATTCTCTCCATTACGGCCATAATAGACACACTCCTCCATAAACCGGATCCGGTTAATAAACTCATCAGTCACATCAGGCCAAATAAACCGGCCAGGATGTGGACCGGCTTTCGACCAATCAACCCACGTCAAAGTCCGGTTCGAGCTCATCTCTCCATGAAACATGTGAACGAGAGTTGGGATATAATGTTCGTCCATGTAACAAGGTGGCTTACAATGCTCATCGAATACTTTGTGATAAACCGTGTCTGCGATTATATTATGAGCAAGTTCGCGAGTTGCTTCGAACCACTGTGATCCTTTTCGCCAATGTGTTATATTGATTAGTGGATACATGTTGTTGTTGTAACGGCCTCTACCCGATTTTCTCGGGTCGTCGAATGAGGCAATAAAACTGAGATTGGTGCCCGTTAAGTAATCGTAGATCGTTGTGAAATTGTAGAGTGGGATGCAAGAATCAGACAAGAGGACAAATCTTTGGTTCGATTCATCGAGAAGAGCGTTGGCTAATAGTCTTCTCTCTGCATCTACCATTGATGATGTTCCCCAATACACTGCCTGTTTCATTAAGAACATTATTAGTTGTAGTAATCTACTAATCATAAATAAGGTAAAGAGGGATTTAACTAATTAATTAAAGCTGTTAATAATTACCTGGCTTGGGATTCTCCTTGAATAGAAGACAGAATTTTCAGGGAAAGAATCTTGAAATGATGGATTAGTATGAACATATACAGAATAAAAACCTACATGTCCTTCAAAGAACTTCTCCCACAAAGCAGCCAATGGGAGTCTGCCACTTGTCAAGAACATGAAAGCCACCTTCATAACCTTCTTCTCACCATTATTATGTCTTCTTACAAACCATGATGATGATGATGATGATGATGCTGATGATGAGGACAAGACCTTGGTGAAGAGTTCTAGATCACTCATGTTGTGTTTAAGCACTTGTAGATGTATGCCTTGTTTGGTCTTCATCGTTGTTGTATGATTGTGTAGTAATGTGGACCGCAAGGATTGTTGTTGTGTTGTGTTCGTTGAAATGTGAAAGGCTTTTAGTTGCAGACAAAGAAAGAGACCGATTGAGAAGCCGACTATATAGACGAGTGAGCATACGATGTAATTACCCTTCTGTAAGAGAATCGATCTCAAGGGCTTTGACATGACTGGGTATCGTTCTTCTTCTTTCTTCATCTTATGATCAACAATCCTCATTGTAGAGAGAATGAGAGATAGATGAGATAGAGAGGTTGTGATCTCTAAAAAATTTAGCAACGAGCAGTGATTATAAAGGTGTTATTACAAGTTGTAAAAGAATAACAAGGTATTTAAATATGGAACCAACCAAAAAAAAAAACAGAGGTATATTGTGTGCATTATACAAAGTCAAAAGAGCTTTAGCAAGTTTAATGTAGAATAATTAAAATGGGTAGACTTTGGAACGAAGACTTGCATGTTGACTTTTTTTACATTTCAAGTTAATATATATAAATTCTCTTTACCAAAAAATATATAACGACCATGTGTAATGATGGATACTATGAATACAAACCTTAGAGTTTAGATCTTAACATTCGTAAGAGTTGACGAGAATTATCTTGCCCATAGGAGGGTGTAAGAGATTGCAATCTAAGTAAGGGTGTCAATATGTTATCAAACTAAGCTAAGGCCTAAGGATGTTAAAAATTCCTTTTATATATTAATCAAAATATGGGTATCTAGATTCCCTCAAAACTATCATATAGCACTAAAACCATACTCAACTTAAATCTTTTTCAAAATTCTTCTTATCCAAACTTTTCGATCTATTTTCCTCTATCTAAGCTTTTCAATCTAAATTCCCCTTTGACATTATCAGCCTCCCAAATGTAGCCCCTACGCCCACAAACTCTTCACGATTAAACAAATTCACTTTAAGAAAAGAACCAGGTGACAAATCAGACACATGAACAGATCCTAGTCCTATTCAATATGCACTTCTCACCTTGTAGAACAAATGTCAAATTTAAAAATGAAGGAAGCTAAAAAGGCATCATTACCAGAGCGTGGATGTTCACAAAAGAATCAAACAATCAATAGCTCAACAAGAAAATATAGCTCACAAATAACTTCATTGCAAAGAAAGAGAAAAGTTGTAAAATGAAAACCCAGAATTGAGGGATCCATAGCTAGCTAACTAACTACAAGAGCTTAACATTGAACTAAAAAGCTTAAGCTATAACTCGATAATTACAAAACTCGATAATTAGTAAAGAACAAGGTAAATTGGGAGTAAGAGCAAGAAATTAGTACAACTGTAATTTACCTTCGCAAGCAACAAAGCATCATAAACCACTTCACCAAGCGACACAACTCTATGATCAGAAGCAAATAAAAAGAAAACCGACCCGTGAATCTTTGATGAGAATGATGTTTCCAATATGAACACTTTACCTCAAGATCCTCTTAATCTGGTCACTGGAGAAGGAAGCAAGTTCCATACCCCATTTGACGGCGCGGCAAGCATCACACTTCCGCTGGTTACGGCTCTTCAACGAGTCAGACACGGAACCATCGCTATCACCTTCGCCTTCAGCTATAACAGTTGGAGAGAGAACTTCCGGTGGCTTGGGACGACAAGGTGGAGATCTTGCTGTTGAGAAAGACGGGAAGAGAAGACGAAGGTGGGGTTGGTCTTCGTAATTCGGTCAATTATTGGTCAAATTGGTTCAATTACGGTTTACTGTTGGATAAACAAATGATTACGGTTTACTTAAAACTCCCTAAATTCCCAATTATTGTACCAGAGAAAAGTTTAGATAGAAGGGAAATAGATCTAAAAGCTTGAATAAAGGAAATTTTGAAAGCGGTTTAAGTTGGGTATGATCTCATTCATTTAGAAAATTTAAAGTTATGAGAGAGCTTATTAGTTAACAAGACTAATGTTTACTTATTAACAAAATAAAATAATATGCTCATTCGTTCTAAAAACTTAAGTGTACCAAGACTTTCTTAGTTAACAAGAGTTAAAGGTAAAGGAATTTTGCAATAAATTCCAAATGTTGCGGTACGTGTGTGTGTGTGTTTTTTTTTCGCAAAGAAATAGAAAAATGTACAAAATGTTCGGTGCTGACCCACAAACTATGGAACGTGGTTTCAAGCCTAACTTTGGATCCACTTAATGATATTGCAAGAACTTTCCTTTTCTTAGTTAGATAGTCAAACACGATTGCTTTTGTATTTTATATAATGTATGATTGTTACAAAATGGGTAATATGAGAGAGCTTAAACCTTACGGTCGTGGGCAGCATACTAAATTAGTGGATTCACTCTTAAGATCTATTTACTTTGCGTCGTCAAGACACAAAAGTAATCACTAATCAAAGACGTACTAAGCTTCATAGTTTTACTTCAACTCAAAGCTCATAGACTTAGACCATTTACTTTTGGCACGGTCAATGATACCATGGTTTTGATTGGTAGTTTCGAGACTGTAATTTATAAATCAATTTGTTTAGGTACCAATCACAGTTTTAAAATGGTGAATGAAGATAAAATAATGTAGACAAGAAGATACACACTATACAAATCATGTAGAATATATGAAAATTATATAGATTATAGAAAAATTTAATATCACTTACTTAAGTCTTAATTTATGCGTTGCCAATCTATGTACCTCATATTCCCTCTAAAAAGAACTTTAAAACCAAAATAAAATTATTCTAACTAAAAACACATCGATAAAATATAAAAGTTGAAGATGTATAAAGGGCACGTGAAGATAGAATTGGTTGTTAAAAGCCAGGAAAAATTCAAAAAGAAAAGGAAAGATGAAGATTTTTTGAATATTGAGAATATCTACTGATAAGGAAATCATTGAATAAGACAAAATCCTTTATTGGACGTGATCTAGGGTTGAAGACCACTGTTAGGACGTGCATGTAAATTGGTTTCGTCATTATAATTTAGGGTTAGAACTTTTTAAGAGAGACTTTTTGAGAGAAATACTAAAAAATCTTAAGCTCGTCAGACATCTGTTTTGACTTGTCAGGGTCGTGCTTAAGGTTAAGAAATCTAGATTTAGGTTGGTTTTTAGGGAGTAATTTCCAACAAAGTGAGAAACTTTTGTAAAAAAAGTTCTACTTGAATAAATCTAGTTTTTCGTGTGTTTACAATGTTTAGTGTGCAGATTTATAATCAGTAATCTGTTTTGTCGAATTCTCTGCACTTTCAATTGGTATCAGAGCGAGACACTGACTGAATAAGGCATTTATTCAAAACAGGTGAAGATCTTGGGTCGGCATGGAGAATCACCGTAGTATATAATTATCACCAACCCTCTGAAGTTGGATCGTGAAAACTATGTGTATTTGAAGGTTCAAATGGCTCAGCAGATTCAGAGTATTGATAGTGACGCATGGGTAGCTGTTGGGGAACCTCCGGTAAAGCTTGATGAAACACCAAAACCAAGGAAACATTGGAACTCAAAAACAAAAGGTTGATGCAAAGTGGAATTCTAGAGCTCTGGTTGTTGTTTTCAATGGACTCCACACTAATCAATTCAAGAGAGTTCAAGGATGTAGTACACCAAAAGAAGCATGGGATATTCTTCAAGTGAGCTTTGAAGGGACGAGTAGTGTTAAGAGAACTCGCATAGACATACTAGCATCAAAGTTTGAAAATTTGTCTATGGGCGAAGATGAAACTGTTGAAGAGTTCAGTAACAAGCCGTCATCGTTAGCTCATGAGGGTTTGGTGTTGGGAAAACATATAAAGACAAGAAACTAGTCAAAAAGTTTCTGAGGTGTCCTCCTTCCAAATTTCATGGACATCGGTCTGCTATAGAGGTATCTCAAAACCTAATATATTAAAGTTTGATGAAGTTGTTGGTATGATGCATGCTTATGGGTTAAAGATCAACCAAAAGTGTCCACTGAGTAAAGGAGAAAGCATAAATCTAGTGTCTGAAAAGTCATCAAAAGAAAAGGATTCAACTGAAGATTTAGAAGAAAAATTAGGTTTGATCATCAAGAAACTTCTATAAAAGGCTGAAAGAAGTCATAGAAAAGAGTATTAGTCACCTGTTAAGCTAACTTCTGACAAAGAAAACTACAAATCAGACAAACAGTGTCTTGAGTGTCTAGGTTATGGTCACTATAAGCCTGATTGTGCTTCAATCAGAAAGAAGATGACTATTCAATGCTATGGATGCAAAGGGTTTGGTTATACCAAAACGGATTGCATTTCAAGACCAAGTGAAAAATCTGCAATGGCATCATGGATTGATAGTAATGATGAGCACGAAACCAACATTCTAAACAAATTTATGACACAACTAGGTATTGTAGAAGTATCAGATGATAATGATAACATCGTTTAGATTTATAACGAACGATCAACAAAAGATTAGACTTTATTCATTATAACTTTACAACTTACAACAAAATAATTCAACTACAACAAAAGATTACAAATAATCTTAAGCATAGTGCCATGTGTTATTTTGGGCGATGTGTCGGACGATAAAATTGAGCAGATGAACACGTGTTATTCCTCCAACCATTATCTCATATGAGCTTAATTCAGATGAAGTGAACATTGCCGAAGAATCTATCCTAACAACGAACATGTTTGCTCATCAAAGATGACTAAACCGGATAAAAAGGACCATCAACAATCAATCCATCTCCAACTGGTTGGTAGGGGTTCAGCAAACACGGATAAAAAGAGATCGATTGAATGGAAGAGTCTACGACCAATTGTCTCACTTATCAAAGCTCCAAAAACTAATAAACAACGACAAAAAGACAAGTAATTTGAGCTTACGTGAAAACATTACAATCAGAGGCACCTCCGAAACTATGACCCATTTTGAGATTGAGGTAAAGATGATGTGGCAACACCAACAAATTAAATTGTCGAAAAGACCACACTAGAACCAAAAATACTAGGATAAACTTTTAACAAAGAAACATAGAAGTAGTGACCAACAATCATCGATATGAAACCGATCGATGCCAAACAAGATATGACCATCACGCTAGAGATGCCAAAAGGAAACAAACGAGACAAGAAAGAGATTATCAAAGATCCATCAGATAATTCTTTGAGTGAAACATTTCATCATCTCTTTAACGAACAAGCAATGATGGTTTTGATGAATGCCTCTTCCTCCTGTTCTCTATGTTTTTTCTACTCTTGGGCTCAAAACACACACACACATATGATTATATCTAGTCATAACGTGTGCATAATCCAAACACCTATATATATGATTAATTGATGATCATGTCTATTTGATTACATTATAAACTAGATGATGTCTCGTTCTATGCACGGGTTAAGTAATATTTATTTGTTTTATTTATTTATTTATGGTTTGATTTATATGTATAAATTTATTAATTACTTAATTATATATATTTGATATATTAAAAATAAATTTCTAGTGATCACCGGTGTTTCTTGTACACGACAATACATTACTTTTTATTTTTTATTTCTGTTTACTTAAGTTTTGATGCATTACAATTTTACATATAAATTTTTTTGACTCGTGTCATTTACGTTTTGACTCATGTTCATTTATTTTTAGACTCGTTTATACTTAATTTTTAGACCTGTATTTAATTAGGATTTTGAACCCATATTTATTTAGGTTTCAAAATCTATGTTTAATTTTGATGTGTTATACATTATCGATAGAACACATATTTTTATTTATTAATATTTTAATCAATTCAGCAAGTATATACTAATATAAATATATGTATAATTATTAATATGTATTTTTAGATTAACAAAACTCATATTTAATATAACTAATATAATTTTTATTTTTTAAAACTTGAAAGTTGGTATCATTAGTTATTTAGTTTTTGTAAATGCTCATAGCATTAGTTATTTTGTTTTGTTATCTTATAATTAAAAATATATATTTATTTATATCTTCTA
>OVBA01008347.1:0-12687 GCA_900406435.1 Lepidium aucheri
GTTTACCTATAATCGCGAGGCTATCCTGTGCCAGGTTTTGATAATCTCCAGTTAGCGGTAGATCGATTGTTTCCTCATCTTCAATGTTGATGGATCTGAACTTTTCCAGGAGTTGGGGATCCATCAATCGATCCCGCTTGGTCATATCTAGTCTTCTGTATCTCGATTTCGTCCTAGAGCTTATTGTGTTATCCGAGTGCCGGCACCGGCTAGATCTGTTGGCTGGTTGGGTGAATCTTGTAGTTTGCCGACGGGAAAGAATCGCCGGGAGGTTAGTCAGCGTCTTCGGTGAGCTGAGAGCTTTTTTTTATATTGTTTTTCTAAATGTTTGTTTCTTTTACCTCCCCAAGCATGGGGTGTTTATATTTTTTCTATGCAAATATATGTTTGGAATTGAAGCTTTGAATATGGTGGAGGTTCTGGTGGATGTGATGGTAGATAAACTATTTAATATCAAATCTTTGGCTTGGGCATTGGAATCAGCGTCAAAACTATATGTACAACTTGAATGAGAAATTTCAAAAACTACTCAAGTCAGCCATGAAAGTTGAGAAGGAGAAGAAACTAGAATTGAAATATTTGTGGCTAACAAATATAGTTAAACCATAAATGTTTGAAAAATATAATTTACACTTTGAATATTTATATTATATGCTTATTTTCCAATAGAATAAAATTTTATATAGAGTTAGATGTAATAATATAACTTACTCAGCATTTCTAAAGTTAATGTTTATTCAACTAATTGATTTTCTATTCACTTCAGTACCTTCTGTATTGCTAATACGAATAAACTGTTTGATGAAAATCTATAAAACAAATAAATAAATAATTAAATTATTAACAGTTATAATGATAAATTGAAATATAAAACAATTTAGAAAGAAAATATTATTTATCTATAAAATATATATCTTCAAGACACCCATCAAGTAATTCTCTATAATTTACAAATATTAATCCCAAAATCAAGTTTGGAAGAGGATCCGTTGATTTAACCGAGATTGTGTACGCAAAGAAGAATTTTAGTTCTTTGTTTACATTACTGTGAATTTTATCAACCTAAACAAATATCAATTAATTATAAAATATTCCTAATCATTGAAAAATATGCAAATAAATCACAAAGAACCATATCAGTGTCTTACCAAATTCACTAGTGTATACCTTCCAAAACTTGAGAATCTTAAATTTGATTCTCTAATTTTATTTCTCGGGTTTTAACAAAAAGTTTAAGAAAAAGACATGATTATAGGCAAAAGAAATCAAGAAAAAGAAGACTTGAATCATAAAAGCAGAAAAATCGGTAGAAAAAAAAACCTAGAATTGTTGGTGTAATGAGAAAAATTATGGGATGTGTCCTAAATAAAAGTTGTTTGATATAATTTTCCTATTAGGATAAGGATTTTAATTTTAAAACGGATATTGCTTAATAACATTTTTTGTATGATATATCCTAATTATTAGGAATTCGTTATTATAAGATTTTATATTTATTTATGAACTAGTTGATTATAATACATTATGTTTAAAGCTAGTAAATAATAATTTTTTATAGAATATTTTCTATGTACGTCCACAATTTATATCATAATAACTTTACCAAAAAGAATATATTTGGCTTTCGGGTTTTTATATAATTAATTTTTATTATATTTAATCATTTTATCTTTATGTTTATATATTTAAGTTAAAAACCCTTTTATATTATAATTAAAACGAATTAATAATATTATGTGAATAAAGATATTAATAAAAATTAGTTAAAGAATCTTATCAAATATTATCAAGAGATAAAGTTTTTTTAAAAAAATTATTATAAAAGATATGAATATGTTAAGTGTTAACGCTACTGTTTTATTATATATAGAGATTTGAATTATGAATATCTAAATACAATATATTTTTGTTATTTTTATTGTGTTGACCAATAATATTTAAATTTATTGTTCTTATCAAAATCTAAACAAACTTATTTGTTAAAACAAACAAAATTATATTAGGGATCTTATCAAAATCTAAACAAAAGATTTCTTTCTTAAATGAACGAAAATCAAATCTTAATTGGTTAAAAAAAATTTCTAAAACCAAAGAAAACAAAATTTAATTATCTTTTTAAATCAACAAAAATCAAATCTCAATTGGTTAAATTTTTAACAAACGAAATTTTGAATCTTAATTAGTTAGAGATTCTTTTTTAAGCCAATGAAAATCAAATCTTCATTGGTTAAAGTTTCTTTCTTAACTGTATGTATCTATTGAAATCAAATTAAAACAAATACTTAGTTTTTACTATCTAAACAAAGAGACAAATTAATTAGTTTAAACAAATCGACCAATCAAAAGAAATCAAGATATTTAAAATCTTTATTATATTATACAAAGATACAGAAAATCTTATTGCTATGGTTTTATTATAATAGAGATAAACACAAATATTTTTATGTATCATTAAAATTGAAAAATTCAAACACAACAATGGATAAATTTTATTAAAAAAAAAATTACGAACAACATTAAAAATACATGATTATTACATAAAACTGAAAAAAATCTAATAAACTTAATACAAAATGATTTTTATGTAGTGTTGTGTTGTTTTATAATGTAATATATATGTTTGGTTTAGATGAAATAACAATTTTATGAAATTATACCCCAAAAATGGATAGTATATGTTTAATAGGTGTTTCTGAAATAAAAGATATAAAGAAACTTTGAATATATTTGGAGTATTATTTTTTGTATAGAAGAAATGAGGTTAACAAAAGTCTCTCTTGTTTTAGTATTATCTTATATTTAGGGAAAATTGAAGATGCTCTGATTTAAATTTCAGTTTAAAGATTCTCTTTCCAGATTTTTATATAGCACTATGTTACGCTCTAACCCACGGTCACGCGAACCGGCAAGTCTTAACTAAGTCACGTTTTAATAGATCAAAATTTTTCAAGTAAGTCTAGTCGCACTGCGGATTAGGGCGTAACAATTTGTTACACAAACTATTGCTTTAGCTTATCCATAGATATACTTATATATATATATATATATATATAAAAACTTAATGGATGAATTAGAGTTTTGTATCTCACATACACTCTAATCCTTAACAAAGAGATAGTGATTTTCTCACAAGACTCAACTGATAAACAAACTTGGAAAGAAAATTGATGAACTTAGAGTTTTATTCTAGTAATCTACTGCTAGTGCACAACAAATGAAGTAGTACTTAGAGATCGAATTCACGAAGAGCAATGATTACATTGTCAATCTCTAGACATAACTTACGCTAAGACAAATCAAATAATGATGAAAACTAAACTAAACAATCAAAAATGTAAAACTAATAAATAAAAGCATCATGCATAGAAAATTTATCAGGAAATAGGACATCGAATCAAGAAAACTATTCAGGATATTCATTCAACCAATTCTCGACTCAGACACAAAATTCTAGCAAACTCACTATCATGGTGTCAACTACTATACTTAACAACCTAGAAATCCTAACTGTCGTTAGCCCTAGAGATGTAAACATGTTTTATAGCTTGGGTCTGAATATCCATAACTAGCCTTAACATCAACTTTTGTTGGTTAAGGAATAGTTGCTCATCTAAGCTAGTTCATGCATCTAATAAGCTCTTGGAGAGTTAAACAACCTAAGTTTATAGACTAGGTGGTCATGCTAACCTAAGCATTCAACTCACTCTTAGATGGAGACCACACAGGATCGAACCCCATTTGTTCCTAATTCATGATTCCTAAATCCCTAGAAAACTCTAAACCTGATTATGAAACTACTCAAACATAGAAGAAAGAACAAATAAAGAAGAAGAATAAATAAACATAACAATAAACAAAATTAAAAGTAAAGAAGATTCATAAATCTTCTCCAAAAATGGTGGAGAAAGAGATTTTCTCCCTAGAGCTTCAAGGAACAAAATAAAAATGGCTAAAAGATTCTCTCCCCTTAAAAACAGCCAACCCTCGATATTTATATTCCAAGATTTGATCTAATACAACTTAAATTAAACCAGGTCAAATAAAAAGTCAAAAACAAAGTTTTTCGCGTAACAAGGTCAGAATGAATGATCTGGGTGCAAATCGATCGATCAACATGTAGAATGGTCGATCTTCATCTTAGCAGGTCGATCTGCAAGTCGGGCGCATTTTGTAGTGGCATTTGTTCTCGGCCACAATAATACATCTTCGTTAAAATTGTCATATCTTCCTAACTATTCATCAATTACCCTCAAACCACCTCCAAATGAATGCTAACTCACATGGATATCTTTTTTTCCAAATTTCAGGTCGATCCAAAGGTGGAAAGTCTTTCAAAGGAAGTCAAAATTCTGACGCTTTTGCATGATTCTGCATCACCATATGCTTGTTTTCACTTAAAACGGCTTATCTTCTCCAAATATAACCTATGACCTGAAAAAACTCTAAAACAGAATGAAAGACTCTAAAACACATATTTTGACACAATAAAACCATGAAAAACAAGGACTAAGAACTGACAAAAACACCGTTCATCAATTCTCCCAGACTTAGTTTTTGCTTGTCTTCAAGCAAACAGAAAAACCAGGAATGAGAAAGAAGTTTGAAAACACGAGAAATCCTTCTATCCTAAGAGCACCACAAAAACATTCTCTTTAGCAAGCCACATGAAAACATACCTGATAGGATCGAGACCACCTTGTACTTCTCCCAGACTTTAAAGCTGTGCTAAACAAACTCCACAATCCAAACGAGAAATCCAAATGCACCACCGACCTCCTAAGTTATCTAAGTGCGGTCTCATCAAGGGAATATCGATCAAATGACACATGAGTTTCTCTTTCAGCCTCATAATTACCTTCTATATGGTCTTTTCCTCTCATTTCTTTTTCATTACAAACTAACTCAAATTTTCATTTGATCGGTTTTTCAGCAACTCGAAGGGTGTAAGCAAGAGTAGCATCATTGGAGTTCTTCTCAATATACAAACAATACTTATGCAAAGAGGGTAACATCATTGGAGTTTTCCTTAGACTACCAACATTACTTAAACAAATAGCAGTGTCACTTGAGCACTTTTTCCCTCAGCCTACTAACAGTGCATGCAACCTGTTAAATGAATACTCAAAATGATAAAGAGAAGAGAACCATACTCACACAGAAAATCCATCATTGTGCTGAAAATAGAACCTAATCCGATGCATACCAACCCCCTTGACAAGAAAATCAAGTTAGGTTAGGTGTGAAATTGGCATGAGATTCTTCAAATACCTGAAAAGATATGGTTAACGTTGAGAAGTTGCACAATCTCTAGGTTTTCCAATAGTCATAGATCTCTATCAAGCTTGAATCAATGGTCACTTAAGTTCCTGAAAATCTAGTCATTCCTCGAAAAATAGTTCCCGACAATAGTTTTGACTCAATAAAACAAAAGACTAACTCAAGAAAAAACAAAAAGACTCAAAAAGAAAAACAAGAAACAAAATGCGCTAGTCACCACAAGTGTACTCCCCCAGACTTACTTCACACCGTCTAAAGAAAGCACGAGTTACACAAAAATATCATAGGAATACAAAGGAAATAGTGGGGAAATGAATCAAACCTGAGCATTTGGAACGATGGATCTCCAAGTGGAACGATCAATCTCAAGTGCTCGGAGTGCTGGACTGATTGATCCTAAATGATGAGGTCAATCTGAAGGTTAGGCGCAGAGGCATATTGTTATGTGGATCGATCGATCCCTCATGGTGAGGTTGAACACCAAGTCGTGAGCTAATTCATATTATCAGTGGATCGATCGATATCCAGTCCCTTGGTTGATCGCCAGACCATGTGGTAACTCTATTTTTCCCATGGATCAATTGATCGCAGCATCTTGGCCAGATTTCTCTTACCTGAAATACACGAAAACGAAAACAAGAAAAACATAAAACAAAAAATGCAAAAAATGAAAAGTACCTACTAGTGGGTTACCTCCCACTCAACGATTGTTTATAGTCATTATCTTGACTTTGGTCTCAGATGTTAATCATAAGAATTGAAAGTTTGAGTCAATGCACCTTTTGTCCTCCTCATGTTTGCACAATAGACAATATACCATAGAAGAAAGGTAATTGCCCATAATGGCATAACCACATGTTCATCAAAGCACACTACCACAAGTGCAATATGTTTCCTAAGATTTTCCTTGAAGTTAGAACTACTCAAAGGATCAAATGCATTTGATGGAAGACAAAGTCAATATCAAAAGAAGTTGAGTTTACTAATGAGTTGTCAACTTTATCCTGAGATTCACATGATAATTCCAAACATTCATCAATGAGCAGGAAGTTGCTAGAGACTACCTTTTCAGCGCAGGATAATGGAATCTCCTCAAACTCATCAATTTCAAGGGTCTAATAACATGTACCTTCTTGTTGGCTTTGTGTCTGTACTTGCATAAGAACACTAGCAACCCAATTCTCATACTCTAATCCATCGCTAAAAACCAGCTTGGAAATCTCATCGACTTCTCTGTTGTGATCAATGACGAAGGTTGCCTCAGCATTTTAAGCAATATTGGTCTTGCTCTTCTCAATAAGTGCACACAACACTTCATGCATACTATTGATATCGTTGTACATCCTATCAGGTTTTGCATTAATCTCCAACATAAATTGCTGCTGATTTTGCTGAAACTACTGCAACATAGCCATAAGTTCATTATAATCAGAAGATTTCTCTTCACATGTTTCATCTTGGAAATATCGTTCATGCTTCCCCTCGGTCAATAAGTAGTCATTATATGACTGATCATTATATGAAGAGTTATAATATGACCACTCAATCGATACATGCTTGCGATTCATGATAAATAGCTTGCTTTCGTGTTAGTTACACCCCTTTTTCATAAACGCGGCAGCTTGGTCCATATATCCGGCATTTAATCGTTCATCGGTTTCAAACCGTGGCGATTTTAACATATTCGGACAAAAAACTGGAAATTAGGAGAAAATCAATTTTTGGTTTGTTTTTCTTCAAAATCAACTATTTTATTATAGAGCTATATAAACATAAGATAAATATAAAAAATAGGAACAAAATAAGTGAAAAAAACAAAAGTAAAAAAATTCAGCCGCCATTATTAAGGTTAGAGATCGGAGTTGTGTTCATGAAGAAGACAAAAAATTACAATTTTAACCTTCATTAAAAATAAAGAGAAAAATGTTTAAATTTAATATATTATTAGGGTTACAATTTTAACCTTCATTAACCCAAACACTGTACCAAACTATCTTTTGTGTATCTTGTTACTAAATTTAATATATTACTAACAAATCTAAATAAAAATCGTAAAACTAATCTCCAATTAATCCTTGTATAATCTCTGATTTTTTAACTAATCACTAGGCGTTACCCCGCTGAACGCATAGTGCCTAGCGATAATTTGAACATGAGTTACACCTGATTCAAAAAGAGAAAAGCAAAACAAAACATGTTAGTAAACAAAATCTTAGATTAAAGTTCAATCTTAGATTAAAAAGCAACACAATTGGCCCCCGACAACGGTGCCAAAAACTTGATGTATTCAGAGTTTTATCCTAGCAATCTACTGCTAGTGCACAACAAACAAAGTAGTACCTACGGATCAAATCCACGAAGACTAATGGTTACACTGTCAATCTCTAGACAAAGTTTAATCTAAGACAAATCAAATAATGATCGAAACTAAACTAAACAATCAACGATGTAAAACTAATAAATAAAAGCATCAGGCAAATAGATTCATTAGGAAAGACATCAAATCAGGAAAACTATTTAGGACATTCATTCAACTAATTCTTGACTTAGACATAAAATTCTAGCAAACTCACTATCGTGGTGTCAACTACTATGCTTAACAACTTAGAAATCCTATTGTCGTTGGCCCTAGAGATGTAAGCATGCTTTATCGATTATGTCTGAATATCCACAACTAGCCTTAACATCAGCTTTCATTGGTTAAAGGCTAGTTGCTCATGTAACCTAGTTAAGACATCTAACAAGCTTTTAGATTAGGTGATCATGCTAATCTCAACATTAAAGTCAGTCTTAGATGGAGAACACACAGGATCAAACCCTATTTGTTCCTAATTCATAACTCCTAAATCCCTAAAAAATCCTAAACCTGATTATAAAACTTCTCACACACAGAATAAAGAACAAAAAAAAAGAAAAATAAATAAACATAACGATAAATTTAATTAAAAGTAAAGAGGGTTCAGAAATCTTCTCCAAAAGTGGTAGAGAAAGAGATCTTCTCCAAAAGTGGTAGAGAAAGAGATCTTCTCCCTAGAGCATCAAGGAACAAAAGAAAAGTGGCTAAAAGAGTCTCTCTTCTCAAAAATGGCTAACCCTCGGTATTTATGTTCGAAGGCTTGACCTAATACAACTTAAATTAAACTAGGTCAAACAAAAATTCAAAAACAAAATTTTTCGCGTAACAGGATTGGAACAGTCAATCTGGATGCAGATCGATCGATCAACAGGTAGAACAGTCGATCGTGATCTTAGTAGGTTTATCCTCAGGTCAGGCGCATCTTCTATTGGCGCCTGTTCTCGGCCAGAATGACACATCTTTGGTAAAATCGTCATATATTCCTAACCGCTTGTCCAATTACCCTCAAACCACCTCCAAATTAAATCTAACTCATGTGGCTATCTTGTGTCCAAACTTCAGCTCGATCCAACGGTGGAAAATCTTTCAAAGGAAGCCAAATTTCTAACGCTTTGGCATGATTATGCATCTCCATATGCTCGTTTTCACTCAAAACGGCTTATCTTCTCCAAATGTGACATATGACCTGGAAAGACTCTAAAAACATACTTTAACTCAATACAACCATGGAAAAATAGGACTAAAAATCGATAAAAACATCGTTTATCAAAAATAATTTCAATTTTATAAAAATGACAAACTTTCTTAAGAAAGTCCTAGTCATCTCTTATCTCTTTGTGAAAATTGAGAAAGACTTGATTCAAAGTTTAGTTGAACATTCCTAATGCGAGAATCACCCAAATTGTATCAAGGATTCATCCCCATCCTTGTGGTGTTTATGCTTCACACCATCCGTCTAGTTTTCAACTGTTTGGACTCATCAAGGTCGAGTGCTTGAATTCATATATGATGATCTCTCCCGGAGGCCCTCATCAGTATTACACCAAATTCATGACAATTTTACTCCTACTCTTTAGACTCTAGAAAACTATCTACTAAATGCATGTCAGCAAATATAATACCTTATCTAGGTCTTAAATCAATGAATCTAAAAATCTGAAAAACAAAAATTGATAGGGTTTAGATTTTCGAATGCTCAAGGTTAGTTTTGGTGTACATGTGTAGATATTGTTGAGACTTAAATCATCTCATTTTATATGTGTCAAATAATCTCATTTTCTGTGACTAAGACCCATTAAGTTCTGGGTTCGATGCGGATTCGAATATTAATTTTGTTAGTAACCATACAAATAATTTTGTTTGGTTTTCAAATTTTTTTTGACTGGAGTCAACGTTGACAATAATAAATTTCGTTATCGAGTTAACCGAAAATTGTATGGTTGTGGTGTGTATTCACATGTCCAACGTTAATTTGGATATATATGTTATGTGATTGTTTATAGTTGGTGCAGCTAACAATAGTTTTCCTTTTGAATAACAAGAAGTAATACGAAATAAATATATGAAAGTAATTAAGTAACATTTTATAAAGTTAGAAAAATGCTTGTATTATAAACATCACAATTTTTTTATTTGCTTTGCTTCATATACTTGTAAACTTGTATAGATGCTACAAAATTGTATCTCGAGATAAAAATGAAATCCAAAAGATTTCATATATATTGTGGTGTCACTACATTCAGGAAACATGCGTATATACTAAAATGCATCATCAACTAAACATGTAACATATGATCGAGACTATTCAAATCAGAAATTGCAAAAATATACTTGCTATTCAGAAAAAAACGACTAATCGTCAAAATTATTATGAATAAAATATCATTTGTAAGAACCCACTATTACTATTTTATCAAAAAAAAAACCCCCCACTATTATTATATATACATGCATAATAATATTATTGATAGTATTGTAATAGGATGTGAGAGAATCCCACATGGGGAATTCAGATGAGACTTAAATGATATATAAGGGATATAGACCTCTCCACTCATTTGTCAATTAGTTTTGAGTAGGAAGCCCATAATTCTACATATGAATATAAATTATTGAGAAAAATTAGTATCTGTTGAAAGATCAAGATACTCAAATAATTGAAATAGAAACTTTATACAATATTACTTTTTTATGTCTATATAAACGACTGAATACGATGAATAAAATTCACACCAGAATATCATTCACACCAGAATATCTCAATCAATGACAAAGTCTCTATTTTAATTATTTGAGTATCTTGATCTTTCAACGGACATTAATGTTTCTCAGTTGTTTATATTCATATTACATCATAATTACAATACTATCAATTATATTTTTCAACTAAAGAAAAAGGAAGAAAAATTGGTAATGCAGAAAGAAACGAGGAAAAAGGGTGATGAATGGAGACCAAAACTAAACACAAATAATAGAAGCGTGCTTACATCCACAACTACTTGTCAATAAAGTACAATGTACAACTATGAGTACTTGTAAGAAAATATATCCAAAATATCACTTTTGAAAAAAATTGTGAATCTATTGTATGGGAAATGGATTCTAAAAAGTCACATAGTCTCACATGAAGTCCACCTCTTAAAGCTCATTTCTTAAATTTAATTTAAGCTACCTTATGTAATGGAAAATAATCGAATTTATTAGCTAAATCATAAAAACTTTAGATTGAAAAAACATTGGCAAATCAAACATGATAATCTTAAATATCGAATAAGTATTCAATTCTTTTTACAAAACCGTAAAAAATTTTCACATAGTCCAATGAATATATTTTGTATTTTTCTCCACATCCACAAATCTTTTGTTTTCTATTTTTTTAAAGGTGATTTACTGAATTAGGTACAAATTATGTCTAAATTACTTAAATAGATAAAAGTATTGAAAATTACTAGAATAGTTTTTGGAATTTTTTATATACCATTTTGCCCATTTTTGATGAGTAAACAAAAAAATAATTACGAAACTGCCATTAATGAAATATACCACGTCATCATGCGGCAATGGACTTGACTAAACTAAATGAATGCAACATAGTCAAGGTTATAATAGTTTAGTATAGTTGACCATTCGGTGATGTAGTGTATGGTAAAGTTACGGATAACCCATGGTTGAGTTTGTGTACTTCGTGGTCAAGTTAATATTAACTCATAGTAGAGTTGAAAGTAAGATAATATTGTGTGAGGTCGAGTTCATTTTCCCCATGATAGAGTTTGTTTTCTCTATGGTCAAGTTAATAATGACCCATAGTAGAGTTGATAGTAAGAATAATATAGTGTGTGGTCGAGTTCATTTTCCCCATGGTTGAGTTCATTTTCACCGTGGTCAAGTTAATGATGACCCATAGTAGAGTTGAAAGTAAGATAATATAGTGTGTGATCGAGTTCATTTCCCCCATGGTTGAGTTCTTTTTCTTCGTGGTCAAGTTAATGATGACCCATAGTAGAGTTGAAAGTACGATAATATAGTGTGTGATCGAGTTCATTTTCCCCATGGTTGAGTTTGTTTTCTTTGTGTTCAAGTTAATAATGACCCATAGTAGAGTTGATAGTAAGAATAATATAGTATGTGGTCGAGTTCATTTTCCCCATGGTTGAGTTCATTTTTTTTGTGGTCAAGTTAATAATGACCCATAGTAGAGTTGAAAGTAAGATAATATTGTGTGTGGTCGAGTTCATTTTTTCCATGGTTGAGTTTATTTTCTTCATGATCAAGTTAATAATGACATATAGTAGAGTTGACAGTAAGATAATATAGTGTGTGGTCGAGTTTATTTTCCTCATGGTTGAGTTCGTTTTCTTTGTGGTCAAGTTAATGATGACCTATAGTAGAATTGAAAGTAAGAATAATATAGTGTGTGGTCGAGTTCATTTTCACCATGGTTGAGTTCGTTTTCTTCGTGGTCAAGTTAATGATGACCCATAGTATAGTTGAAAGTAAGATAATATAGTGTATGATCGAGTTTATTTTCCCCATGGTTGAGTTTGTTTTCTTCGTGGTCAAGTTAATGATGACCCATAGTAGAGTTGAAAGTAAGATAATATAGTGTGTGGTGGAGTTCATTTTTTCCATGGTTGAGTTCGTTTTCTTCGTGGTCAAGTTAATAATGACACATAGTAGAGTTGAAAGTAAGATAATATAGTGTGTGGTCGAGTTCATTTTCCCCATGGTTGAGTTCGTTTTCTTCGTGGTCAAGTTAATGATGACCCATAGTATAGTTGAAAGTAAGATAATATAGTGTATGATCGAGTTCATTTTCCCCATGGTTGAGTTTGTTTTCTTCGTGGTCAAGTTAATAATGACCCATAATAGAGTTGATAGTAAGAATAATATAGTGTGTGGTCGAGTTCATTTTCTCCATGGTTGTGTTCATTTTCTTTGTGGTCAAGTTAATAATGACTCATAATAGAGTTGAAAATAAGATAATATAGTGTGTGGCGGAGTTTATTTTTTCCATGGTTGAGTTCGTTTTCTTCGTGGTCAAGTTAATAATGACA
>OVBA01008348.1:0-12684 GCA_900406435.1 Lepidium aucheri
TTTTCACTTTTTCTTAGCGTCATTTACCTTAAAACACAAGAAACGCCACTAAAATGAAGCTGAACCTTAACTTCGAGCAAATCGAGCACAACAATGGAGCTGAATCAAATCTTAGCTTCGAGTAAATGGAGTCTGTGAGATAATATCGTAAATGGAGAAGGATTCTGAAGAAGAAGAAAATATGATTTTGCGTTTCTTTGAAGAACCCAGTTATTTTCATCGTCTCTCTTCCGTACGTAAGGTTGGTGTGTTTCATTTAATATAAACCAATTCGATTTTTGTTTATCTCTTAACCAACAAATTTGATTTACATTTAACCAATCTTTTATCAATTAAAACCGGATTCAAACCCTCTATCCGAGAGAGAGGTTTTAGTTGTGGAGTTAAAAAAAATTAGAGGAGTATAAGGAGTAGTAATGAATCAATAGGAGTAGTGTGATTTTTGATACTCTTAGTAAGAGTAGTGAGGATTTTTGTCCCATTTTTTACCCCAAAAAAAAGTAGTTATCCATTTGGTCTCTAAACAAATTTATTTAAAAATATTAAGATTGGAACTAGATTTTTCATGAGAACATAGGTAATAGACATTAGATAAATTATAATTTTCTATGTAATCTAAATATAGTAAAACGGAGGTCCCTTACTTTTTGAACCTTAGTTTGTAAAAAATTAAAAAAGCTCCATTATGTAATTGTATTTGAGTCCTTTTATTTGTTCTATTTTTTAAATTATTTTTTACATATTAGGTTTACAATTTAAAAAGTAATGTGCAACCAGAACCAATTCACGTTCTTTTTAATATTTATTTCTACACTTTCATTTTTTATTTATTTATATTTAATATTTACTTTGTTTTATAATTAGATAAGAATTTTTTTTTACAGAAAAAATAGAAACATCAGTTCCCTTTTTCCTCCACTATCAACAACAGTTATTTTCTCTTCTCTCTGGCTGCCTTTTGTGTTTTCTTCTACGCAAAAATATGTTTAGTTGATAAAGAAGAGAAGCCATGAAACTTCTTGAAGATGAGCAGAAGCAGAAATCTGAAATGGAACTGAAATTAGCAATCCAATATCTCTCGAGTTTTTTATGGAAAGTAGCATTCAAAAGTTCTTAAAAATTGCAAGTTTTGCGGTTTCTATTGATCACAATATTGATTTATGATTTCATGATTGTTTTTGTGTAGTACGTTTCTATAGGTTTCGAATTTGGTTATTGATTTTATGATCGTTCTTTTGTATCACAGATCTTGGGTTTGATTTCTTCTTGGATGGTACATGGATACTTGACTCAATGTGATCATCGACTGGAATTCTTCTTTCTCATGCTAATCTCTTAGATCTCTTCACGCTTTTTTACGGTTATATATGTTAATTTTTAGAAGAAATTAATTTTCACTGGATTAATTGATTAGAACAGATGTGATGCTAAATTCATGGAATCATTTTCAAAGGATTTCAACATTACTGGGAATTTTTCACTAGGGCTTCGTATTTTCACGAAGACAAAGGCATTACTTTGTTTTCAAGTGTTAATTTTGGGGATTGTGGTTGATGCTTTGGTTAAGATCATGCAACGGTGGCGCTGGCTGGAGTGCTGTGGAGAAGCGGTTCCATCAGATCACGGCGACTACCGGTGGGACTATTGATTCGTCCGAAATTTGGTGAATGCATAGGTAAAGCATTAATCTTTCTATTCTTTGATTCTTTGACATTTTGTTGGCTGTATATAACATTCTTTTTGTTGAAGCAATAAATTTGAAATTTCAACAAAAAAAAGCTTAATTTTAAAATTTTCCCATTGAAGGTTTGATTATGAACTTGAACTGAAACATTGATAATGCAGGGATGACTTCAAAGGATTTTGCGTTGGAACTATTCGATGCATGGGCTAGACAAAGGAATATAATATGGGAAGTGATCGATGAGGATCAACTTAAGGAATTCTGGGAGCAAATTAATGATCAAAGCTTTGATTCTCGACTTAAAACATTTTTTAACATGTACAGATTTTTTCTCTTCTATTCTTCTACTTTTGTCATTCTCTTCCTATGCCTCTGAATCTGAAACTTATGAAAAAATATAGGGTGGATAAAGATGCTGATGGTAAACTTACAGAAGAAAAAGTTAGAGAGGTAAACGCAGACTTAATCTCCTAAAGAGAATATCTGGTTGATGTTTTGGATTCTCATTAGTGTATTAAATTCATGTGAATGATATTTGTGATTTGGCTAAAAAGGTTGAGCAGCTTCGTCTTCGTCTGCAACAAGAGAAATCTATGAGAAAAGTGTTAGAGAAAGCAATGGGCCGTGCTTCTAGCACTTTATCTCCATGACACAGATAGTTTGCTGGTCAGGTAACAAACAACACTTCAGTATTAAGCTCTTCCAAGTAGAAATCTGTGAGGCTTTCTTCAAGTGTATATATATATATATGTGATTTGTTTGTTTAGATATTTGTATTCTGAAGAAACAAACTAATTCAGATTACACTAATGATTCTTTTCAGCTGGGAAAAAGAACTGTGCAGAAGAGTGGTCCAAAATCAAATTGGAATACCCAAAAGAAAAAGAAGAATATATGTGTGGTTATTGTTTCTTATCAGCATATATAATCTTAATGCTTCATGATAGTCTTGGGATGAACGGTAAATATGTTATTACTAATTTACATTATAACAGATACATCAATGTTGGTTTTAAGACAAACACTATGATTTGTTCTATATTCAGAGTCACGTATGCGAATAAAGCAGGAGCAAAAGGGTCTAAGAAGGGTTGTATGAAAAGTAAAGGAGGGCCAGAGAATGGTCAATGTAGTTTTAGAGGAGTTAGGCAAAGGATTTGAAGTAAATGGGTCGCTAAGATCAGAGAGCCGAATAGAGGTAATAGGCTTTGGCTTGGTACTTTCCCATCAACTGAAGAAGCAGCTTCTGCTTATGATGAGGCAGCTAAAGTTATGTATGGTCCTTTGGCTCATCATAATTTTCCTAAATCTGTTGCGCCTGATGTCACCAGTACATCGAGTCAGTCTGAGGTATGCACAGTTGAGACTCTTGGTCATGTACATGTGAAAACAGAGGATGTGGATTGCGTATCAAAACCCTTTTCAGATGAAGCTATGCCGAAGTTTCACATGGAGAACGATGCAGATATGATCAAGATAGATGTTAAGGAGGATAACGATTGGTTGAGTGAGTTTGAACATGTGTATTGGAGCAGTGTTCAGAAGGAGAAACAGAAATAGGAGCAAGAGCCTGTAGAAACCTATCAGCAAAAATAGGGTTCACTCTCTGTTGCAAATTATGGTTAGCCTAGTGATTTGGGTCAGAGTGACTGGGATGCTTCAGAGTTGTTTTCTGTTGATGAGCTACCAGGTGACAGTAATGGCGACGTGTTTACAAGCTTGAACCAAGACCAATACTTTAGAAACAATATCGAATCATTCAAGCCCAAGAGGCAACAAGACGGATTTGATCTTCCACAAAGCTTTAGCTCCGATTGTGGCCTATCTCCACTTCAGCTCGAGTCACAAGATGGTAATGAGTTGTTTGATTTGACCTTCTTGGATCAGGAGAATCACTAATCGTTCTTATTTTGCCTTAATACCATCATGACTTGATTCTCACTATCTAAGTTTTAGTGATATAGAGAATCTCTCATGACTGATGATCCCCTTCCCTTTTTTTTTTTTTCTTTTTTTTGGTTTGAGACTGTATATATCGAGGAAATCATATAATAAGAGATGAAACACTTTTTAGTTTGTTACTCTGTTTCTCTTAGAGCATGTACAAAGCTAAATACCATTTCTAATGTTTTTTTATTAATTTTTTTTTTTTTTCGTTAAAAAAAGAAAATTTAGAACGGATCAATCGCGGGCCACCACGTGTTGTGGGGCCCGCGAAATTGAGTAGGATTCCTAAGAATCGGTTTCTTACAAAATTATAATATTTTTTTTTTTTTTTGAAAATGGTGTCAAGAAACGAGGGTTGCTGGTGGTCTTTAAGTTCTTTCGGTTTTTATGTGATGTAATATATAAGAAAAATTGTACATTGTGAAGTATACGAGATTTACTGATATTCCATAGAATTAGAAATATTGATAAAAACATCAGTAAAAGCCAAAGACCAAATAACAAAAGCAAAGATATGGTTTTTAGACCATAGTGCAGACTCAAATACAGTCAAGAGATTACCTTCTACATTATTCATGTCCATCTACAATATCCTCATTACGATTGGTGTTGGACTTTATTATTATTATTATGCTTCAAAACCATTTAAGCAGCAGCAACACCAGTATGTTTGGATATTGTCGCCAAAAGATTTTCTTTCTTTGCACCAAGAAGCTTCTCCCCAACTTGACCACCTTTAATGAACACAAAGGTTGGCATTGCCTCCACACCAATCTCTTGAGCAACATACTGTTGAACAGCACAAGTGTATCAGAGTAAGAGCCATTGAAGTGTAACTCAAAAGCTTAACAATGAAGAAAGTGTGTTGTTTTGTGTTCACCCGAAGCTCATCAACATCCACCTTGAAGTAGATAGCACTTGACATGAACTTCTTAGCCAAATCAGCAAAGATTGAAGCAATCATGCGGCATGGTGGACACCATGAAGTAGTGAAATCTATCACAATCTGAAAACAATGACATTTGTATAGTGTTACCATCACAAAACTTACAAAAGATGATTCTAATCAACAACAAGGATTTCAAAACAAACAAAAACAAACAAAGATGATTCATTCAAAAGATTTTTGAGTGACCAGCGAAAGTATGCAATCAAATATCTAATATACTTGTGTTACACCGAAGGAAGACACTCAAAACAGGGAAAGAGGTCTCACCAATCAAATTAAAAAATTAGTTATACACCACAAGATCAATCGGTATGTTGTTTAAAGTATTAAAATCATGTGTTTGTTTAGTTTTATTAAGTTTACGATTATGTTACTATTTTAACATTTCATTGATAAACAAATTGATCTTCATTACACGTTATTATTTATTCGGTTAAACTATTTAGTTTGTCAACTGAGTTTCAAACCAAAAATAGGTATTAAAAATGATATTAAATTCATAATACTTCATAAAAATTTAATGGAAGATTTATTATATGATATACCAAAGATGAAACCAAACAATATATGCATTTGCAATCTTAAATTGTGAACAGATATAGAAATATCCAATTTTAAAATAGTACACAATATTATCTATATTATTGTTAAATTATATGATAACTCGAATATCCGACCAAATATATTAACATATCCACAAACTAAAAAATCAAACAATATAAATAAAGTCTGATCAAATATTAAAGGAAACCAAATTATCATGCGCGTAACCATATTGATTATTATATTTCAATAAATACCGAATGTTCCACAAATATATATCTAACATAAGTTTTTACTTTACAATACTTTACAAATTACTTAATATCTCGAACTTTAAATAAATTTGCGTCTAACCGTATTGGTTGTTATATTTCAAAAAATACCAAATATTTGACACACTATAGAAATATATTTCTAACATATGTTTTGTATTAATTAAATTATACAACTAACTTAAAAATCTCGAACATCATGTAATCTCGCGCATCCAGCGCAGGTAGCATCCTAGTATTCACTTAAAATGTTTCTGGTGAAAGTCAATTTTTTTTTGTATCAGTGTTATATTTTTCCTTATATGATTTTTAGATTTTTTGACCAAATAAAAAATGACAAAAAGCAGAAAGAAGAAAAATTCCAAAAGGGACAAGAATATTTCAACAGTCTAAAACACCGAAAAACGTTACTAACAAAAAAAAAAAGATAAACAAAGAAAATGAAACGGGACAAACAAATGCAGAAAACAACACCACCACCATTTTGTTATTTCTTGTCAAGATGTAAAATAATAAAGGCTTTTTTTTTGTCAACAGGATCATCAAAATTTGTTCTATACCCTAAATTTATTCTAATGATTACTATTGGTATTTTCTTTCATGCTATGAAAAACAAATTTTTTTTTGTAAAAAATTAAAATTAAATCAATCATACTTCAAAATTAAAAACAAACTAAAATAATTTAATTTAAATTTTTTACAAAAATTTTTGTTTTTCAAAGCAATAAAAACAATTTCCGGTCAAGACCATATATAGTGAAAAGAGGTAAAAGTGTTGATGTCAGAATCATTAGTTTTATCATCATAACCATTTGATGTAAAAAAAAAATTGACATAAAATTATTTATTAAAAATTTGTTTGAAGATTTAAATATTATATATTTTTGAGATTCAGATTTAAATCTTAAAATTTTATGTGTTAGATATGTTTTAAAAAATCAAAATTTTATCCCAAAATTATTATGCCTATCCAAACTTAAATCATTTGGATAAGCGTATATTTTGTTCATTTTCTTTTATGATGTGGGACAAGTATTTACTATCTACTTTCACATGTTATCATTATTTTATAGATGGATCTAAGAAAGATATAGAATTATTTTAAGCTTTAGGTTGATATTTTTGTAGAAACTATGAATCGTAAATATGAAATCAAAAATTATAAAAAATTACTATATTTATTAGTTTAGGAAAATAACTCAAAATCTAAACTTTCAAATCTCAATCTCACACTTTATGCCAAATATTGGCATCTCTACATATTAAACTATTTCCTAAATCTAATAAAGAAACAATTATGTTTTGGATTTAGAACATCTCAACTATGTTTAAAATAATTTCCTAACACATCTCAACTAATCTAACCTATTAGCTTGCGGTTCTAAGTTACTAACTTCAATTACCCCCACAATTTTTTTCCACGTGGTGTGGGAAATATATATATATATATATATATATAATCTATTGAATTTTGAAGAAGTTTATTATATTTTCGCACATAAAAATAGAAGTATTGCTCTTGACTAGCTCTTGACAATGGTGTTTCTCTTTTTTGGTTACAGCAAAAGACGAAAATAGATTTTGTGAAGATAGCTCACGTTTACTGAAGATGGCATAACTATTGGAGAAATAGCTCGCCTTCTCAACTTACATGGACAAGTTTTCAGTGAAATGTTTGTTTAGTTCATTTTCACTTAATTTAATTCCACATCATCTAAATTATAAAACTAAAAAGTTAGTATATAATATAAATTTTAAATTAAAACATAGATTCCAAGGAAATGTCATCAAAAAGATAAAATGAATGAAATACCATCTTCATTCTTTTTTTTTTCTTTCTTTTTTTAGTCTTTCTTCTCTATTCTTTTTTTTTTTTTCATTCTTGCTTCTATCTTCACCATTCTTCCTTTTTCCTTATATCTTATCCACTCGTCCGTCCATCTTTTTTTCTTCTTTAGTTCAATATTTTTTCTAGTCTCATCTATTTCTTTATGTTTTTCGTCCATGTCTAAGTGTTCAGATATTCATATTTACGAAAATCATATATATTCATGTTCATGTCTATGTCTATATTCATGCTTATATGAGCATGTCAATATCCACATCCTTATGTTTTAAAATCATTTTTGTGTTGCGCTATAGAAGATCATGTATTCATGTTCCTACTTTCATGTCATGTTCCCATGTTTAAAATTATCTCCATGTTGTGCTATATGAGATCATTTATGTTTATGTTTATGTCCCCCATGTTTTAGTTCATTTGTTATATTTATTTCTTCAATATCTATGTTCTCTATTTTAGATGGTTCTTTTCAGTACCATTGACTATGTCCATACCCATGTCTATCTCTAACACATAATTTATAGCTCTAGACAAACAATGAAGTTTTTGTCTTATTGATGTCTATGCTTATCACAAATGAATGTCTCCAAGCATCTTAATGATAGGCCACTTCCAGGGATGGTGGTTGTCGTTAGATTCTCTAAATGGTGTTTCGTCTAGAGGTGATGCAGTGAGTCTTTGGTGTTTGTCATGGCTTCTCCATCACAGCTGGGGGCCACTAAAGCTTCCTCATTTGCTTTCAGTCGTCGCCATGGTCTTCTCCAAATTACACGTGGTATTGATGGTTATTGATGCATCGTTTGAGTGTGTCCGCCTATCTTTAGGTTGAGATCTTCCTCTCCTTGTCGACTTTAGTAAATTTTTGGCTAGATCTAGTATATTTTGTTAGGTTGTTGAATCATGATCCAGACTTGGTATGGTTAAATGCATTTGGCCTAGTCTCTGATAAATATCTTTCCCCTGGTTAAGCTTTGGTTTTATCTCGCCGGATTGATCTGCGTTTGGTCAATTTGAGATCAAGTTTTTACTAGGTTGAAAATTATTTAGCTCTTTGTTCGTACTATAAAGCTTGGTCGAGATCTGGTATATTCAAAGGTTTCTTTAGAAATGTCAAACAATCATTTTTGCTGGTTAATGGATTTTTCTTTGCCATTACTGGAAGATTATGATATCTAATTTTTGTTGGTCACAAAAACTAGATCATCATTTATGAGGTGCATTCAATCGCTATAAGAGGTCTCGCATTCTATTATGGTTATGCTAATTTTGGTTCTTTAAATAAGACTTTTCTCTCTAGGAGTGAGTTTGGAGATTCCACTGCCACTTCTCCCTTTCTTCTCGATGTCAATCGCCATGGATGGAGGCGGACAAGTTTCTCCCTCCACTCGCTCTTCTGCTTCCTCATCAATTCTCAAGGCTCCTCATCACTAGGTTTTTGATGTTTGTTGGTCTAATAAATCAATTTTTGCTTTTGAATTTGTTCTTCACTACTTCGATGGTACAATCTATGTTGCTCTATCGGAGGAATTATTTTTGGATTCATCTCCTCTCTTGACTGAATTTGTGCTCGACCACTTCATTGGGGATGCTCTTCATATTAGTATAGTTCATGCCACAGTAATCAGGATTTGGCATAATCAATCCAAATGCATGAATACATTAATTTTCTTAGTTCCACTTATGTATTGTTCAGAATTGTTGATTGAGAGGGTTTTCGCAGAACATTCTGGCATATTGGAGATGTCCCAATGGTTGTAAGAGAATTGTCTCCTGATTCTGTTTCTACTAATCCTCACATCTCCTCAGTTGCGATGTGGGTAGATTTTAATGATGTTCCTAGTTGTTTATTCTCTTACAAGGGTTTAAGCTTCTTAGCTAGCTACATTAGTGAAACTATTAAAATTCATCCAAAATCAGAGAAATATATGAGGCTTGATGTGGCTAGAGTTTTGACTGAGATTAATCTTAAAGTGTTTCCTAATTTGATTCATTTACCCGTATGTAGGTTTCCAGAGGAAAATATTTCAGTGAATTTTCCATGGCTGCCTCCTCGGTGTGTAAATTGTGATAAGTGGGGTCATGCATCTAAGAATTGTTGCTTTGGCAAAGCAAAAAAGACCAAGTATTCTTCATCGTGAACAAGTAGTTGACTCTTTAGAACCAATTGTGGAAAAATAACAAGAAGTGGTCGCTCTTGAAACAAACCAATTAGGTGAGTCTTCAGAACAAGATGTTGAAAATAAATTCTATAATCTTGTCTTCATGGCCGGCAGATTATATTTAATTATTATCAACATCAGTTAGAAAGAATATGGATTTGTAGTTCAGCTGATGTGGTGAGATACATGATATATGTGAATATTATGCTAGTTCTCATTGACATTTTGCATCATCTCATTCATATAGGATGCATTTGATCTCATTTTATATACCATTTTGCATATTTCATGCATTAGAGTCTAGGATCATACATTTGCATATTTTCTTCCTTTTTGGTATTTTAAGGTGGACTGGAGCATACTCTTGGAGGCGTGGAAGCTAAGGAACCAATTGTACAAGCAAGGAAACATCAAAGAGGAAAAGAAGAGTGATCAAATATGATTCTCGACCAACCAATTGAGATTTTTGGTCGAGAGTTTAAGATAGAGCATTAATGTTTAAGAAGGAAAAAATTCTTGAGCACATGCTTAAGACTTCTGCTCGAGATTCTTGGCCAGAGAAATAAAAAATCCAAAACTTCAAAATATTGACCAACTGCTCAAGAAAACTGATCAATAGTTATCACCATAATGAAGAAGGAAGAAGAGCTCAGAATATTGATCAAGACCTCCAGATTTCTGCTCAAGAAAATCAGCTAGCGTGATTGATGCTTCAAATTCTTGACCCTTTGATCTAGAATTGTGACCAAGAATTCCAACACATATTTGTCTTGATTTTATCTGATCCAGTTTGTCCCGGGTTGATATGGTTTTGTTTTACAACATTAAAACCCAAATGTTTAGGGTTTTTTGGAGACAACCTTTTAATCTTTTCCATTCTTTTAAGCAGCCACTTGAGAGAGAAAGGGAAAATAGTTGGAAACCCTATTGGGGATGATGATCTTACGATCATCATCTCCCATTGATTGATATTTCTTCATCCTTTCTCTTATCTTACTTTCATAATGCTATTGCTTTTTTTTATGATTATCTTCTTTTTTTTTTGTTTCATGTCTTTGGTATTTGAGTAGTGAAGTGAGAGGTTGATGGTTAGGTAAATCTTAGGATTTGATAGTTGAATCTTGGGTTTAAGTTGATAGATCTATTGATTCCTTCACTTAGAGTGATCTTAATGCAAGATTCAACTTGATCAATTGCATTTAGAAGCTAGGAAGTTTATCATCCGAGAGGTATTCGATGAAATTCCCGGATGACTATTTTGTGAGCTATCCTTCTCTAGCCAATGAGAGTTGAAGTTAGGGTGGATAGTGGTCTTAGTGATCTTAATTACAATGCTTGTTAGTCTTTGAATCGGCAACAATAGCTTAATTGATTGACTAGGAAATGATTCATTTCCATGAGAGTGGGATGTTCTATTGTTGTGTCTCATGTCCTAGGATAGTTCTTAATGAGTCTTTAAACATCATTGATTTGATTAACATTCTCCTTTGATTAACTGCCTTGCCTAAAACCTATTGCTAGTTTGTGCTTTTTCTTTGTTTAGTTTACTAGTTATTTGTTCTAGTTGAGTTTGCATTGACCTTTGTTTGGTTGATATTGGTTTGATTTAGTTTACTTTGTTTAAGTTTTAGTAGTCTTTATTTCACATCATTTCTATTGTTTTAGCTTAAGTCCAAATTCTTGCAATCCTAGTGTATTTATTCAAAATTCTCCGTGGATTCAATCCTCAAGTATTACATTGACGTGTTCTACTTGTTGATTAATCTCTCCTTATTAAAATGGAAGTACGTTTAGTGAAGACTGTTTTTTTAACTTAATTTAATGAGTTATTGTTTAAATAATGTTGGTTAATTTTTTTTTCACCATTTGTAAATTTTCTAAACAAAAATAATATATTAGGTTTCAAAAGCATCCACGTTCATCAATGCAGTTAACCTTCCCCGCGATCTTTAACCCTTTTGATCCCCACCTTCCGCAATGCCTTTATTCCCCATGATCATCTACGGGGTTACATCTTCTTTATATTCTCTATCTCTTCTTTTCTCGAGTGGACCAGTTCATGAATCCATACTCTCACGATCTATTCCCCTTTTCTCAAATTTTATTTTTAGATTGATTTGTTTTCTCTATTTCTGATTTGAGTTTTTGATGAATTGTTTCTGAAATTGAAGAGAAAGGAAGAGATGTTGACAACAATTTACTCACTTGAAGGTGTTTCTCCATTTGAAATCATGGATAAAGCTCTTAAGAAATTCAGAGAAATCTCAAGAGTTAACTGTAAAATACAGCATTCAGTGCTCATAGTTGCACGCTTAAACAACTATTTTCTTTCAAACATGCTATCGGTTTTATCACCAAGATTAAGATATGTATGTGGTGTGGTAAATGACAAACGTAGTTAATGTTAGTTTTGTATAGTTTTGGTTTACTGGAGTTTCTACTTTTGCAGGCAAGGTTTGGAAGTGATGAGTATGCATATAAAAGGTTTCAAGACATCTTGAACATGTACAAAAAAGAAAAAAAATCCATATCTGAGCTTTATGAAGAGGTATGTTTTTATTGGTTATGTTCTCTTTTTTTTAATAACATGTGAATCAAAAGAATGTTTCTCAAATAAATAATGAAATAATTAATGAAACATGTGGTTTTTTCTGCTTTTGATCCATTGATAATAATCTTTTATTCATCAGCAACTGTTCCTTTTTTTGTTTCTCTTCTGTGTCATTGCTTTGTTATTAAATACCATTCAGAATCAAACTCTACTTTTTTATCTTTCAAAAACACTAGAGAGAGAAAGTGTGAGGTCTGCTTGAAGACATGTGTTTGCTTCAGCTTCTATCTGCAAGTCATGGAGAGATATGTGCAAAGAGATTGGTTTAAGAAGGTAGAATTTATCAGAAGATATAGACCTCATGGTTTATATAATAAACAACAGCTTATGATATCAAGACTGACTTTATAGAGTTGACGGAATTTCCGACCAGACTGGATCCCCCCATGATGTAGTCTATGCGTTTTGGGAGCTGCCTGGTCGCACCGTCTTCTATCTGCAAAGGAACCGCGGGGCTCTCGTGTCGTTCTCTTCCCTTTCTTCGAGTATCCGTGGACTCATCAGGGATCCATTTAGTTCGTCGCATTCCTTCCCGCCAACGGTTCTCCCTTTTAAGCCGTTGTACCACGGTGCAGTCTTCCAGGGAATGACCCTTNTGTCGCAGAACTTGGATGGATCATAGGCGAATTTTTCCCTTTTGGCAAGATTTCCTACGGCGTACGAATGCCGTCCCTGG